>APFE031098505.1:288807-440334 GCA_000404065.3 Pinus taeda
TCATGTGTGGTTGTATGTGTGTTATGCACACTATGTGTATGTGCACATGGTTGAGGAGAAGGCACTGGGTGTTTGTTAGGTGTGGAAACTGATCCAGAGTGTGTACGTAATACAAATAAAGGTAGAAGCTAAGGATTGATTAAAGGATAAGTATCAGTATTTTATTTCAGTTTTATTATGCACGTGAATTATGATTCTAGTTTATGATGGTTAAATGTGATTTATGATTTTGATCTATGATGGTTTTGTTTTGAGCTAACCTGATGTGATATTTTTATACATGATGATTTGGTCAAAGATGCTAGTTTGGCTCATTATGAAAGGAAGTAAACATAATTGCAACTGTACCTTATTGACGAGCTACCAATGAGGTATGGTTGTAAGATATTTTAATTTATTTTAATCTAATGAAAGTTATGTATTTGGTTCAGGAAGCACGGAAATGCCCAGTGGGGTGGTTGAAATCGAGTGCAAGCATTAGCAGCAATGACAAAAGGAATTGGAACATACAACAGTATTTTATTAAAGCACTTCAGGAGCAGGGCTATTGTGGGACACTGCTACCCGATAGTGTCTATTCATTTCCATGAGCCTGCTATGAGCAGTATGATGGTTTGCAACAGGTATATGCCTTGTTTGTTTGATGTTCTGATGTGAGGAAGCCTTTCCAAGGGATGGATCGATCGTGATAGGGGATTCAAAAGAACTTTGAAGGTGAGTGACTGCATGGAAGGGGTGACCGGATTGCCTGAGGGACTATGTAGCAAAGATGGGAAGGTCGAAGATATATTCTTTCGGGTCATTAGTATTTCTAAATGGAATCAAATGCACATGTGCAGTGCGCCCTGGAAGAATGAGTCAGTAACTGTTCGTTGAGAGGTCAAGTGTCGAAAGATTATAATGTTGGACATTGGATACAGTTTAACTGTGGCAGTGGATTTTGGACTTCCTAGGAAGGAGGTGAATCTTGGTATTACTTTGAGGGTGGAGGTGTGAGCCTCTGGACTCCCTTGTTGTGCATATAGGCATCATATCCTTTGATTTGATGGTTTAGCAAATGTGCATATGTTTAGATGTGGTTATTGTAAATACCATAATGAGCTATGTTATAAAGCTCCAGTAAGCAATATGTTTGTTATCTGGTCATGTTGTCAAGATGTTTTTCTTTTGAGCATGTCTTTCATTGTAAATATTACAATACGTTAAGTTATAAATCTCCTTGGGAAGCATGTAATTTTCCTTTCAACATTTTTGTTGAGGTCTTTGCGTGGTTTAACACCGAGGGATGTGTTCCCAAAGGGGGAGGGTTCTATAACAACCCTGGTGAAAATTCCATGTAATAAAAGTTAATAAAGGAAAAATAATACCACGATTAAGGGAAACTTATTCCAAGCTTAACGTTGGGAAAAGATATCCTAGTGGACATCACTGGATGTGTTTATGGATAAATTTAATTGTAAAAGGTAAAGGAAATACTATTAAAGAGGAAAAAAGGCAAGTTTGGCACATACATTTGTGAAAATAGAGGAAATTAGGAGAAAAGTAAGGTGAAAGGTCACAGGTTGCATGTGAGGAGGAAATTGAAGGAAAATAGTGGAAAATCAAGAAAATAGAGGCCTCATTGATAAAAAGGCCTCTGAGGATTATTTGACAAGATTTTGGTCAGTGTAAGATTGGTAAGTTCAGTTTTGGAGATATCTCATTATTCTCTCTCTCTCTCTCACTCACTTTTGGACACTTAGAGTTTTCTTGGAGCACTCTAGCTTTAGATCAAGGAAAGAAAAGAAAGAAAAGGGAAAGGAAGGAAAGCAAGGATCAAGAAAGGAAGAGAAAGATCAAGTAGCTTCAGTAGGGATACTTGCAGGTAAAATATTTCATGTGTGATTTCCTAGTTGGTTTTGCATGCATGGATTTACATGTTGGTGTATAGTTCTCTTGTTCTTAGTAGCATGGTTGTGTCAGGCTATGATAATGGTTTTCAGCCTATCCTTTTTCGAATGCCATGGTTTGTTGGGATTTTGATATCATTTTTGAGGTGGTCTCAATGTTCATTCCCGAAGTCTTAGGAATCCATTGACTAGTTTTCGTGGGATACACAATAAAGCCTGCAGGAGGTGTCTTAGTTTAGGGACTAGTGATCTAGGATTGGATTGTGGTATAAAGCTTGAGAGACAAGGAGATGAACATTCCTCAAGGATAGTGATGGATTACAGATGGAATTCCTAGTTCGGTTCGGTTTTTTATTAGAGCATTGGTTTTACTGTGATCACAGATTAGTGAGGTTGGAGGTTGTTTAACCTCTAGATTCCCTTAGTTTTTGTTATTAGTTTTTCCATGATATCCCACATTCATTCTCGGAATATGGCACCGAGGTGACTGGATGAAAGAAATATTTGGTTCAACCATGTCTATGATCAAGTGGTACGTGGAAGTCCTAAACCTTATTGGATTTTCCTATGCTTACTAAAACCTAAGTTCTATTTGTTTTGTACTTCTTAATATGTGGATTTATTGACCGATATCTCACTTTTATTTTCATTATTTAATGATGGTTATAAGGATGGTTATATGACTACTTACTTTCATGATTATTTCATGTATATACTTGTAACTAAAAGGCTAATGGATGCAAGACCTAATTGATGTCATAAAAATTCAAGGGAGAAGGTGAGGATCCTTATTACCATATCTCATAATAGTTTTCGGACATTCATGCTCTGTCTTTTATCCTAGACTTGTAGATTGAATTGATGTCGATTATTTGATAGAATGTTAGTCCTGCTTGGGGATGGTTAGACCCAGTCCTAGAGTTAGGTTTTCGTTTATTAGTCTTGTCATCATGTGTTTAATGGATTCCAAAAATTACAACAAATTCTGGGTGGTGGTTGGAATTATAGGCTTGAAAATTGGCTTAAATCCCATGGATTCTAGCACTCATTTACCGAAAATAGTCCACAGACTCAAGCATGCAGGCTTGTCAGAGCATTCATAGCTCTCTGGATGTTGGCATGCCCATAGCATGGTAGAGTCTAGATGTTGAATAGATTAAAAACTTGGTGGGACCAAAGGCCATTGTATTTGAGTGGTTAGAATGGCCCATGGGAGTGTGTTTTTATGTGGAATGTATATTTGATGTGTTTCCATCGATTCCAGTTCCTTAAGGACACCTAGGAGGTTGAATCATATCATAGTAGCCTCTTGTCACCTGTTTACCTTTGTTGGCCAGTTAATTGCGTAGATATGGGAGGATGGTCTTACATTCAAATTGAAATAGCCCACTTCTTTATAACCTTTGTGAGGTTGGTGGTAGACTCGAAATGATTAAAATAAGAATAAATACTATCAATTTGAGTAGATGATGATGACTGGGAAGAAGAAACATGTAGCCACCCCTCCCACTTTTTCCTAGATTCACCGGCCTGTTGGGTAAACATGAGATGAAGAGTTAATATGACATGACCAAACCTCCAAGCTTTAGTTATGAAATTGGGGCTGATAACTAACAAAAAACTAACAATTCACCTCATTGCTTATGGCTAGAGGACACTCAAGGGCCAAAGAACCACCCTAGGTGACCAAACCCTGAGTTGGAGCTCCTCTTCACACACTTTATCCCCCAACCACATGCATGAAAAGGCCTACATGAAGTTATATGTGTCCAACGACATGCACAAGACTACCTGGGTGCAGTTGTGACCCAAATTATCCAATTTAAAGGGTGCAACCTTGATATTTGAGCCTAAATTCTAGGGTAGCCTCTAGAATACTTCCTAGAACTTCCAGAGACTTATCAACATGATTAGTGACATCAAAATAAGGTCAATCATACAAAAATGAAGGAAAAATGTGACCTATACTACCTAGAACATAACAAAAATTTCATCACTCACATGGCAAACATGTAAGCTATATGTCATGAATAAATATATGATCATAAAAGTATGTGATTAATCTAAGAATCACCGAGAACGCCCTATGCCCTCTCCACATAGTTGCAACAACATGTATTATTCCGTATATTTGTTAATTTATCAATAGCTAAATAATTCATGACAACAACCATATAAGATTCACATAACATGAACAAAATATAGCCAGAAAATAACCAGCATACAAACCATAGAAACCCAACCATAATATCACCAACATATTTCCAACAATATACATGAATGAAAATAAAAGATATCTCTTATTAACATATGAGGATATGATCCAGGTGGATGTTGGTGGCCACCCACCTATCCCATTTGGACCCCCACAACTGTCTCTTTTAGCTTTTCAGTTTCCGTAATTGTAGCACAATTTCCTATTTTTTGCAGTTTTTCGGGTCTTCAACTTCTGGAGCCGTTTTGAGGCCCTAAACGACGTTTTTTGGGAAATTTGGGAGGAACATGGGTCCATGGATCGATGTTGCTCTCCCCAAAGTTGTAGTGCTCGGATAGATATTTCTAATGAGCTATTGTATGCGTCAAACGAAGATCAGGTGCCAAAGTTACAACCCCGAGAAGTTGATGTACCAACTTACCCAAAACGGGGCCCACAATTTGGCATTTCATCTTCTAGGGTTAATTTTTGGGATGTGAAGGGTTTTCCATTGTTTCTCAATAATAAATAGGCCTTCGAGCCTCATTGTAACACAGTTCAGAGGCATGTAGCCGCCACATCTCTTCTCAGAGATAAGCTACCATCGCCCTAGCTAGTTTATTTCCATTTTTGTTTGTAAGAACATTTCAGTATTTTATATTAATGAAATGAAGTATTATTTCCACTGCATCTCTGTGTTTATGGTTATCTCTATAATTTTTTATGTTCCTGTTTAAATTCGGATCAAGATACCAACAAAGTCGGGGACTTCCACGTACCACCCAACCATAAATTTTGTTGAACCAAATCTCTCTTTCAGCCAATCACCCCCGTGCCATATTTGAAGCATGAATGTGGGATATTATGAAATAACAAAAAGAAAAGAAAACCATGGTTTCTAGTGGCCAAAACACGTCAACCCTCAACCACAGTGATTCCACCTCAACGGTTGGACATCACTACCAATCAAATGAGTCTCTACCCAAGTTGTCTGGGGCTCCAGGAATGAGTAACTCAACCCACAAACTTCCAAGGCTCCAAATCATTTGCCCAACTGAGCTCCAGGGAGTAGTAACTCAACCCACCAAGGGGTCTAGAGTATTTGTCCCAACCTAGGCTCCAGGACTAGTAACTCAACCCAAGTTATTCTAGGGCTTCCCTACCTTTTGTTCCAACCCACATCTATAAGGAGTTATGAGCACCAACCAAAAAACAATCAAATGGAAAAAACCACAACACCATGTTTATCTAGGAAATGGAAAGACGAGGATAAAACAATAGTCAACCAAAGAAAATATCCATGCAAGTGACAATGCATAACCAAATAATCACATGGATATACCATGCATCCATAAATTAGCACATGTAACATGTTACCTACAAAGAAATGTGGTTGTAGTTGTCGATCTCACTATTCCCTTATGATTTCTTACTTTTACCTTCCTTGTTTCTCCAAATCTAATATATACAAAATTACTCCAAGAGTACTCCAAGAATACTCTAAGTGTGCATGAGTATGATAGAGGGAGAGAATAGAAGAGAGATCCAAGCTAAAACTTACAAAAGTTGTGAACTAATCCTCATAAGCCTTCTTTTATCATTGAGGCCTCTATTTTCTTCATTTTCCATCATTTTTCCTTCAATTTCCCTCTCATGCAATTCGGTGACCTTTCATTTCCCTTTTATCCTACTTTCCTTTATTTCATAAATAAAATTCCTATCATTACCACTTTTCCTTTGTCGACTTCCATAGCCATTAATTAATCACAAGTGATATCCATCACTATGTTTTTCCCAACATTCAGCTTGGAATATGTGTCCTATAACCTAGGTCTTATTTTAATTTACATAGGAAGTCAACCAGGTGTTGTCACAAACCCCTCCCCCTTGGGAAAACACTGTCCTCGGTGTTAAATGGCACTTACAAACTAGAAAAGCAATTGCTTCCCATGCAACTTTATAACTCAACTAGATGCAGCATTTACATCATATCATACGATGAACACCATACTGCTTATTGGAGTTTTATAACATAGCTTGATGCGGTAATTACAAATATATGCATATATATATACATAGCCAAAACACAACATCAAAAACATATACCAAAATAAATCCACTTAACCGACAAATGTAGAAGGATACATAGCTTTCTTATGATCATCCATCTCCTATGTAGCTTCATTGAGCCCAAAGTGCTTCCATTGGACTTTCACTTGCTCGATTACTAGATTCTAGAGAAAGAGTATCTTTCACTGCAAAACTCACTGAGGTTTCGACTGTAATTCTCCTTCTAGATCCACCTGCAATACAGACCAGTCAATTACATGAGCAACATATTTCACATACTTCTGAAGAAATGACACATGGAAAACATAATGGACTTTCACTGTCGGAGGAAATTCAAGTCAGTGCACCACTGTTCCAATCCTCTTAAGGATCTCTACAAGCTCGCGCCACCGAGGTTCCATCTAGGCACATGATCAAATCCTCAAGGAGATCTTCTTGAGTTTGATGCACAAGTACACATGTTCCCGACTTGAAATTCCTTCAATACGTTGTGCTAATATGCATAACTCTCCTACCTATCCTATGTTGCCTTTAGATTCTTCTTAATAACCTCCATTTCCTGTTCCATCTATGTCAACATGTCTGGTCCAATCAATATGTTATTCACTCGATCAGTCCAGCTGATGGGAGTATTACAACTCCGCTCATAAACTACCTCAAATGGATTCATCCTCAAAGAATACCGATACCTGTTATTATGTGAAAATTCCACCAGTGGAATATACTCTTCCCACTTTTTTTGTTGATGCATGACATACACCCAACATGTCCTCAAGAATATTATTTACCATCTCTGTTTTCCCATCTGTCTATGGATGATAAGCTTTTTTTTCACTTACTAGTTCACGAATACCCGGTTCAGTGGGTAGCCACTACATCCAGGGTTTTTTAACACTGAGTGGATGCCACTCAAAGGGCATCAACACCCCTCAGCCTATTTATTGACCTAACCCCAAGAGCTTTCAGGATTCGACCGTGTGACCTCCCATTGGCGAGGCACTTGATTTAACCGATTGAGCTAACTCTTGGGGCTAATCTATGGATGATAAGTTATATCGAAGGCTAAATCTATTCCCAAACTTGCAAAAAACTCCTCCCAAAAATCTAGAAGTGAACTTAGCATCCTTTTTTGACAAAATATTCCTAGGAATACCATGTAACCTCACTCTTTACCTGATGAAGACTTCAACCATCTCACTAGCTGAATTGGTACACTTCACTAGAATGAAGTGGGATACCTTAGTCAACATGTCAACCACAACCATAATAGAATCATCTTGTCTAGATGTCCTCAGCCAACCTGTAATGAAGCCCATGGAAATTACCTCCCATTTCCACTTTGGAATTGGAATCAGTTGAAAAAAAACCACCTAGATGTAAATACACTCTGCTTTTACCCACTCGCAGTCCAAGTATCTCACTGCAAACTCAACATCTTATTTCTTCAAGTTTAGTCAATGATATAATTTCTCAGTCATTGTCAATGTCTTCTAATATCCTGAGTGACCTAAATATGGTTGACATGAAATTCCCTCATGATAAACTTCTTGAGCTCATTATTGCCTGACACATAATTCCTGTCCATAAATCTGACCAAACCATCTTTCATGAGATGATAATCCATATCTTGTTCACCTATACCCTACTGTTGTAATCCGTGTTAAAGTTGTTGGTATCTGTCATCCTACCATCTTTCTTGCAAGCTTCACTCCTCCAACTCTATCCCATATGAACTCATAGCTGCAATGTTATTTACATTCACTCTTCTACTAAGAGCATCTACAACCCTATTCTCTTTACCCTCAATGTTCCTAATATCGAAGTTAAATTCACTGAGCGTAGCCAACCACCTACCTTAACAGGCATTCAAATTAGGTTTTTCCAAACAAGTAACTTATCCCACTGTGATCACTCATCAAAATGAACCTCCTACTAAGAAGATAATGTCTCAACATCTTCAATGAATGAATGATAGTTGCCAAATCAAGATCATGTGTCACGTAGTTGTGCCCGTGATCATTCAATTTTCTTGACCCATAACATACTACCGGTCCTTCCTACATTAGGACTCCACCAAGTCCTCTCTTGCGAGAATATGTACATACCACAAACTCTTTGTCTAGGTCTACAATATTTAGAACTGGAGCATTTGTAAGCAACTGATTCAACTGCTCAAATCTGGTTGTGCACTCTTTCCATCCATTCAAAATTCTTTCCCTTTCACTACAAAGATGTAATAGGATAGGAAATCCATGAAAATTTCTTGATGAACCTCCAATAACAACCTGCTAATCCCATAAACTACATGACCTCATACATATTCCTAGGAGTTGCCCATTCCATTACAACCCTGATATTTTTTGGGTCCACTACTATACCTTCCTTGAAAATCACATGCTCCAAGTAATGAACTTTTGTCTAAAATAAACTACATTTAATAAGCTTGGAATACAAATAATTCTCTCTTATAAATATCAACACTATTGCTAGATGGTATGCATGCTCTTCCTCATTCTTAGAATATATCAATGTGTCATCGACGAATATTATCTCAAACTTGTCCAAATAAGGACACAATGCACTATTCATCAAACACATGAAAATAAATATAGCATTAGTCAAACCAAAATGAACCACAACAACTCATAATGCCCATACCTAGTTACGAAATAAGTCTTGTAGATGTCCTCTTCTTTTATGCATACCTGATGATATCCTGCTCTCAATTTGATCTTTTATAACACTATTGCTCCCTTCAAATGGTCAAACAAGTCATCAATCTGAGACAAAGGGCATCTCTTCTTAATCATTACCTTTTTCAACTACCTATAACCAATAGACAACCTAAGAGCACCATCCTTATTTTCAACAAACTATACTCGTGAACCCTAAGGAAACACACTTGGCCTAATATATCCCTTATCAAGCATTTCCTTCAACTAAGACTTTAGTCCCACCAACTCTAGAGTGCTCATCGAGTAAGGATCCTTCAATGTTGGTGTTGCACTCGACATGAACACAATAGAAAAGTCTACTTCCCTATGAGATGGTAACTATGATATCTATGTTGGAAATGCATCTTGAAACTATTGCAAAACTAGATCCCTCTTTAATACTTTTGCATCATCAACATCCTTACCTTTATCACTAGAATATGAACTACAAACAATACACATCCCTTCCTTCTACCACCCTTTGCCTACCTAGCTATAGCCATTCTCACTAACATAGGCTTCTTCTTACCCCACGAGATTATCTTCTCTCCATCATCATCTAAGTACTCAATATCCTTATCATAGTAATCTACCTTAGTTTTGTGAATGTACAACCAATCCATACCCAATAGCATATTGTATGATCCAAATGGAATAACATTTAGATACACTGATGTAATCATACCATTTAACTCAAATGCATAAGACCTTACCCAATGATGAACTCTTTTCTTAGTACCTATAGCCAATTGCACCAACCAAGACTGTGCATACACTTCTTTATTCAAGAAACACATATCCACTAGGTCAGGACTGATATAACCATATTTAGATCCATGGCCAATCAAAATAGAAACAAACTTTATCAAAAATATTAACTTCCATCTCAATAATCAATGCTTGATGATCAATGTGCCTACTAGCTAATGTTGCATAAATTTGAGGAATTCTTCGTCCAACAACACCTGCATCTTGAGCACTGTAAATATGTGGTCTTCCACCTTGATACTTTGGATAAACTCTCCTACAATGATCCTTGCCACAAGTCTAAAACTGCAAAGGCTTCTTGCCCTCACCCTTATTCTTCTCCTCAGATTGAAATCCATGTTCTATGTCAACTTCATTGAATTTCTTGTACGATGTTGCATTCTTCATGTCATCTGTATCCTAAGTTTTTCCCCTCTTTTTAGCCCACTTTCCTTCATTCTTATCATTAGTAACCTTTCCAATCCTTTTTAGACTCAATGTTGCGCTTCAACTTTTCATAAAAGTTCTTCAACTTTCTAATGGCTACCTCCAACGATCTAGGCTCATCAAACTCAATCCTTTCTTTGAATGGTAATGAAAACCCACTAAATAATATTTGAATATTTTCTTCCTCCTCCTTAAGATAAGGCATATATCTCAACAACTCCAAGAATCTTCTAATACACTCCTCATTAGTTATATATCCCATATTCAACTCATAGAACTCCTTTTCACTATCATCGTAGTATCTTTTAGATAGATACTTCTTCCTAAAAAGCCTCTCAAACTCACTCCAAGTCATCTCCTCTTCTTGAATGCCTATGACATTCTTTACATCTTCCCACCAAATGTATGTTTTTCCTTTAAGGCTGAAAGTAGCTATCCTAGCTTTTATATTGTCTTAATAATCATGCAATCTAAAAAACTTATTCATCCTAATGAACCAAGCTTCTACATCTTGTGACTTCTTTATTTCTCCATCAAATTTAGGAGGATTTAATTTCTTGAACTCTTCTGGAAAGTACTGCTTCTCAATCCTCCTATATAGAGGGTGATGGTGATGATGACATTGTCTCTCTAAAGTAGAACTAGAATAGAACCCACAATCATTGACCCTCTTGTCAAGTGTATCCAAGAACTTACCATCTCTAAATATGTCATTCTTGATAAATTTGTATCTTGATTGGGACCTGTTTCCATATGCCCCATTAGTCCTTTCCTCATGTCCATGACTGATCCTAAGTAGTCACTCTCTTTGAAAATATAATGGACTTTGAATAATGATTGCATTAACTTCTAGTTGCTTCTCCTATCTTCTAGCAAGTATTTTCTATGACTAAATTATCCTATCATTATCCACCTTACAACTTCTAATCTCTTCTTTCAATCTTCCCAATGTATATTCTATGTCAGAGGAGTACACATCATGATGTTGTTCATCTGATATATAGGAAGAATTATGTGAAATATAGTCCACCATTTTCTAGTCATATTGATCTTCTACTTCGGGAAAACTTAGCATGTAAAATAAACAAAATATAAACATAATCAACATACCTCAGTGAAGTTCATGGGAGGCTATCTTGTTTGTAAAGTCGATCTAGATTAGCATGATACATATATATACATAATCATATCAATATATTGACATCATGTATGATAACACTAATTGCATACAATGACCTCATGCACGACAAACATAACCATGACAATGCATGCATAACTATAACATAGACACTGACATGCATGCATAACAAACTCATTTTGACCATCCAGTCCAAGTTTTGAACCTGGGAGCTCTTATACCAATCCGTAACCACCCCTCCCACATTTACACATTTTCTCCAGCCTATCAGATAAAAACATGAGACGAAGAGTTACTAAGCCATGACAACAGACAACAAACTGACAACTCACCTCATCCCTTAGGGCTACTAGACACTCAGGCACCAAAGAACCACCCCAGGTGACCAAAACCTAATTTGGGGCTCCTTTTCACACAGCTTAACCCCCAATAGCAAGCAGAGCAAGGCCTCCATGCAGTTATATGCCTCCAACTTCATACACAAGCCTTTCTAGGTTTGGTTGTGACCCAAATTGTCTAGTTCATAGGGTGCAATAGCAAGATTTAAGACTAAATTACACCCCAACCTCCAAACCACTACCCATAACTTCGAGAGACTTCTCAACGTAATTAATTACATGACAACAAGGCTAATCATAGAAACTTGAAGGAAAAACTTCACCTATGTTGCCTAGAATATGACAAACATTTCGTTACACATGGAAAACATGTAAGTTATAGGTCATGAATGCATATCTAATAATAAAAGCCTGATATCCATCTAAGAATCACCGAGAAGTCCCTATGCCATCTCCACATAGCTGCAAGAACACTTATTATTCCATGCATTCATCAGCTTATTAATAGCTAAAAAATTCATGACAAGAGCCATAGAAGATACACACCATATGCACAACATATAACCAAAAAATAACCAACATATAAACCATAACAACCCAACCATAATATCACAATATATTGCTAACATTATACATGAATCACAATAGAGAATATATTTTATTAACATATGAAGATACCAACCAAGTAAGGGACTTCCACGTACCACCCGACCATAGATTGGGTTGAACCAAATCTCTCTTTCAACCAATCACTCCAACACCATATTCCAAACATTAATCTGGGATCTCATGGAATAACCAAATAAAAATCAAAATAGGAATTCTAGAGGCCAAACCGCCTCAAACCTCATTCACAATGATTCCACCTCAACAGTTGGACATCACTAACACCAACCATATCAATCTCTACCCAAGTTGTTGAGGGCTCCAGGAACTAGTAACTCAACCCACAACCTTCAAGGGCTCCAAAACATTTTTCTAACCTGACTCTAGGGACTAATAACTCAACCCACCAAGGGCTCCAAAGTGTTTATCCCAACCTAGGCTCCAAGACTAGTAACTCAACCCAAGTTGTTCCAGGGCTTCTAGAGCAATTTTTCCAACCCAAAACCATAAGGAAATATGAGCACCAACCAGAAGAAAATGAAATGGAAAACCCACAACACCATGGCTATCTAGGAAATGGAAAGGCAATGCTAAAACCACTTCAAAATATCCATACCAATGACAACACATAACTAGATAATAACGTGCATATTCCCTGCATCCATAACTCAGTAAGGAAATCACACATGCAACCTCTTACCTACAAATAAATCATGTTGTAATTGTTGATCTCGTTGTCCCCTTATTCTTTCTTACTTTCTCTTTCCTTCTTTCTCCAAATCCAATGTGTTCCAAATTTCGCCAAGAATGATCCAAGAAAACTCTAAGTGTGCAAGAGTATGAGAGAGGGGGAGAATAGAAGAGAACTCCAAGCTAAAACTGACAAAAGTTTTGAATTAATCCTCAAAAGCCTTTATCATTGAGACCTCTATTTTCTTCATTTTCCTTCATTTTTCCTTCAATTCCCCTCTCATGCAATTATGTGGCCTTTCATCTCCCATTTCTCCTATTTTCCTTTATTTCATAAATAAAATGTCAATTATTTCCACTTTTTCTTTGACAATGTATTTTTCAATTTCCATAGCCATTAAGTAAGCATAAGTCATATCCATCACTATTTTTTTCCCAACATTCAACTTGGAATATGGTATTATTTTTATTTACATAGGAAATCAACTAGGGGTTATTACAAAAAACTAGTGGAAATAGTTGGTTGTGTTACTGCCATGATTCTCAAAGAAGGAGAAGTTGTTCTTAATGAGCAAGTGAGATCTTGAAAAGAATTTAATTGAGCTTTATTTTCACTGAGGACAACTTTATATTTACCTATCTCATTTAAGGGTTGAAATTTGAGACATAAACCATGAGTTCTCCTAGAATAATGAGGCTCATCTAAACGATTATGAATTTTAGTCTCAAATGATTCCCTTCATTCTTATAAATTAGCCTTGTGAGCTATGACATCCCAAGAATGCTCAAATTCGGAAACCATATTAGCAATTTCAATAAGGAAATCGAACAAGGAATGCATTATGATCCTTTCATCGTTTAAGTAATGATTAAGATTAGGTTGATCAATAGAAGGTAAGGTCATATCTAGAGGAACTAAAGATACTAGAGAAAGACTAGTTGAAGCCATTTATGGTCACCAAAAATCTATTGAGGAGAAAAGTTGCAATGTTTCAACTACAACATTTTAGAATCCCTCGAGGCTAAGTGAGATAATGGGAACTGAGCATGGTTTCTTGTAGCCATGTCTACTTTTATTGGTATATTTTTTTTAAAAAGTACGTATAACAAGAAAAATAAAGTTTAAAAGAAAATATTATACAAAAATAACACTTTACAAGTTAAAAATTGAAAATGATTGATCACATATAAAACAAAATGGCATAAGTTATAAGTATATTTAATAGTATACATCGTTGTCTAGAGGACCACCCATGCATTATAAAAGATGAAACATAATAACCAATAAGAAATTAGTAAGTGTCACAAATCTACTTAATATTTTAGAAAATTATACATAAAAGTTAAAGAATATATCTTGAACATAAAGTGGCCAAAAAGAGTGATTTTTGTTCAGAAATAAGAAAATACAGGCAATTTTTTCTTCAAATTTCTACAAACTTTTGGACCAAAAATTATTTTAGAATCCAAATATGTTATATGTCCATACAACGGAAATTGATTACCATGAAATAAGAAAATAATAATGAGCATGTATAGGCTGTACCCCATTGATAAGATTGTTACAACCAAAACTTTGCAAAGATTCACTAATTAGCACTAGAAAATTAATCAGACCTTTTAGTAGTCTAAGAAGTTGCAAGAAAACTAAAAAAAACTTTGTAATAACGAAAATTAAATGATAAGAACACATCCTTCATTATCACTAAAGAAATTTATGTTGTTAATAAAATAGTTAGGATCCTTAACTCAGAAAATGGAAAATATAATCAGAAAAATGACAATGGAAAAGTGTAGAATACCTCTCTTCAGTTTTTCTAATCCCCTTCCCTCAAAGGCATCTAGATATTTGTGTAATATATTTCGAGTAGATGCAAATTAACAATCTCAAAATATTCTAAATTATGTAATTAATCATTTCCTTCTAATTTCAGGAGAAGAGGGTCTTTGAAAGGAAATTTTATATTGTTAATTTATTTATTAGTAGGTGGGGCCCCACTAGGCTCATATCCATTGAATTATATTAAACATTACCTTGTGACTCTTGCACTTATAAAATATAAATGCTATCATAGTATCATAATAATGTCATCAACCATCATCAATCATAATATCAAAATGCCTCACCCATCATCATCATCATCATATATATATATATATATATATATATATATATAATATATATATATATATAATATATATAATATATATATCATCGACATAAAGAATAAAATAAAAAAGCATCAAGAGATATGCATGAAATCATCCTTGTGCCTCCCATATGTTCATGTTCAAAAGAAAATATAACAAAAAATGAGACTACTTCCATTATATATATCTATACTTAAGTGTGAAAAGAAAGTAAAAAAAAAATCAAACTAAAGTCCCAATCAAGGTAGCTCTAGATGCATGTGTGAATCCATTACCTATTTCTTCTCCATACTCATATTCCCTTCATTTACTTGAGGATGCAATTATACGAATGATATTTTTATTCTATGTCCATTATCAATTTTGGGAGTTCTCGTGCGATAGTGGGTTGAGGTGTCTTCAATAGAAGAGACCTTAGGCAAGATAATCATTTGTAGCATTCCTCTTTTTGTTTATGTATGCAATATCAAAGGTTAAAGTGCATGAGAATGCATAGTGTGAGAGAGAGAAAATGGAATTTTAGGGACAATAAAATTTATTTATTTTCATGATGGGAACTAGAAGTAAAATAGGAAATCGAAGAGGTTGGTCTAACCGGATTAGGTTCCCATCCATTATGGAGTTGGGGTTGTTGTTGTGTGAGTGGATGAGGCTCATCAATCTCCATGATGTTAGGATGTGGCTAAAGTGAATTATGTGATACATGAGGAGTAGGGGAGGTCCTCCTAGATATAGGTGACCAGCGTTGGTAAACTGGTTGAACTCATCTGGGCCAGCATAAAAACTAATAGAAAATGCTAGTCTTTTGTTATTGTTTTCATGTCAGGATAGATTTGTTATTCTTCCTTGTCGCCGCATGTTCCCTTAAGAATCCCTGCTAAATAAACTCATCTACCATAGAGAATAGAAAAATTTTCATGATATAATACGTCTCAGTCAAATAATAACTAAACAAATCAAATAGTCACATGCATAGCTCCTATCTAACATAATAATCCAAGTGCTTGAAATAACACATGACTAGTGCAAGGATAAAGAAGGACATAAGTGTATTATCCATGCATATGTATCAAAATGGATTGATTTATTGATTGTCGTTTGTATGCAAATGGAGGATACAACTTTAAGATACTTAACACTTATTAAAGGGAATAAAATGAATGCAGTAATATATGAAAAGTTGAAAGGAATACTTAACATTGAAATCTTTGTTATAGCTTGCATACAAAATCTAAAAACAAGTGACTGCAGTAAGTAAGTTGTATGAATAAGTGGATTGTTGTATGCTTAAGTTATTATAATTGGAAAAGTAAAACTCCAATTTAACAATGTACTAGTTTTAAAAGGAACTCTTTAATGCTTTGATAATGGGTATATAAAAACAATTATTCAAGATGGAAAGAGATGGAGAGCGATGTACAATAATCAATTTTGGTTCAATAAATTTCAGCTAATTAAAATTAAATTGAGGACAAACCACTTAAATTTAATGACATCAATAAACCATCAATAGATATAACCAGAACCTTATAGTGAAATATTCAAGAGAAAATAACAATGATGCATTCTGCAGTAAACATGACCAATGTATATGATGGTTCCTATAAAAATAAGTATTAGCTGGCACATTCAAGTCAATGTTTGCTAATTCATGAAAGAATGGGTTCAATCAAGAGATTTGTGTCAATTTATTTTCATGTATTACTTTTAGCTAGATAATATACTTTGTGCATGGGAGACACATTAAATAAGACTGGGTGCACCTCATTCATAAGGTAAGTTTCTTTCTTATGAAATCTCATTTTATTTATGAGAATAAAAACCTCATGAAAACTATTAATATATTATAATATAGTCAAGGAAAGACATGGTAGAGAGGAACCAAGAGATAATAAAGAAAAACCATCCGAGTTGTCAGGGTTCGAATAAGGAGGCTTTCATATAATATCATGCCCTATAACCATAAAAGAAAGCTCGTAGAATTCTTGTTATTTAACCCATGAAATAATAGTCATAATATGTTCATAACAATGGGTGCATGGTAATCTTTGAGAAAAAAAATTGTTGCGATGGCACTGCAGACCAAAATTAAAGTTTTTATATGAAATATGGGTCAATACCTTGTCGACACTATCAAAATTTTAGTAGTGGAATAAACAATGAGTAAGTTTGTTATTATACAAGTGAAGTTATTAGAGATAAGGGGGCTCAATAGGCCACGACAATGGTATATTAAAACCCTGTAACCATTGTAAGACCCCTCAAAACTAGAAGGTAAAACAACCAAAAAGCATGCCATGCCCTTACATGGAGCTAGCCTTTATTATTTTCAAACAGAGAGATGTACGATGAGCCCACTATCTCAGGGAGTATAGCTCATAATTTTCCTTACAAAAAATTTCTTGCTTAAAAATTATGAGCAGAGTGGTATAAAAAAATATAGGGGAGGAAAATGGAGAAGGAATTAAAATAAATTAAGGAATTAATCCAACATTGTTACATAGATAGAGCCATATAGATAAACCATTCAATGAACTAGACATGCAAGAAAATATTCTTATTCATTGAAATGAAATAGGGCATACTTGTGTTGTGGAGTCTTATACTATTAGTTGATGTCCCTGAACATTCAACTAGACATGCAAGTAAATCCTCTTCTTCATTGAAATGAAACAAGGCATACTTGTGTTATGGAGTCTTATACTATTAGTTAAGGACCCTGAATTATTACCAAAGTGCAACCACTAGCTCCTATGCACATGTTTTTCTCTAACATTAGGGGGTTTGATCAAGTTAGAGAGAAAAGAAACAAAAAAAAATAGTTAAATGAAAGAATGAATGTTGGAGTGGGTTAGAAACTGATAGTCAAGGCTAGCCACTTGCGACATATAATGTGTGCATTCCAAAGCATACTTTAGGATGTGACATATTAATGAACCAAATATTTAACACAATACCTTATCAAATGCCAAACCATATCCCAATTTTATACATCGACCTTGCAATACAACCAAAACCTTAATGCAATGTTTCATACAATATATGCTGACCAATACATTATTCTACCTAATACCTTATCATATGGTAACATGTTCATGCCCCAAACCTTTAATAATAATACATGATTATATTTTGATAATGTTTATTCCCTAATCATTGAGGCAGGTATTATGTCTCATGAATGAGTGTAGGACATGAATTTTATATATATATATATATATCTATATATATATATATATATATATATATATATAGATTATGAAATTCATAAGAGGATGCTGTTGACAGACACAATATTCTCATTATCATGTTTCAAAACTATTAAAGAAATAACTAGATCATGTTATTATATGCTAGAGGTACCAAAATATATCATGTGTATGCTCATAAAAAAATAGAAAGTTTGTGTTAATGACTTTCCATACAAAATTAGAATCAATTCTCCAAACAAAATTAACCATAGAACCAATAATGAAATGAATACTAAATAGTTGAGCTTTCCTTTTTCATTTTTTGTCATCGACATCATAAAACAAGCCCATGCCACCAACTAAAATTATCATAAATTCATAGAAAATAAAATAAGATCTCAGAGCCAACCATACCACCAACTAAAATTATCATAAATCCATAAAACATAAACTAAGATCTCAGAGCCAACCATATTCTTATTTCTCCTGGGAACCCCACTTACTTAAGAGTTTCCTTCTTTTCTTTTATATTATCAAATTTTGTGGAAGAGAGTTGGATTACAATTGCTTGCACATTTGCATGAGAGTGACGCATATGATTCAACAACTAGGAAGTTATACAATAAGAAGTATTTAAGGATATCAAGAACTATGCAATGATTATTGTTTTCATAACAATACATTGACATTCAAGAACACTATAGAGTCAAAGTGATGCTTTTGATAAGCGATGCAAATATAGTTTGATGTAACACCAATTCTTTGTTAGATGTTAATATGATATTTTTTTCGATGTTATTTTAACTTTGTTTGTGTTTATAATATCTATTAGTGGTGCAAGCTTTGATTATATCATTTTTTCAATAAAGAAATAGTTGTACACTATGATTATTAACTTATTTATTTTCTCTATAAATAGAGATATATTAAGAATGCATTTATGTATTAGGGAAATGTTAAAGATAAAAATGGAATTTAAAACAAAAAAAATACATTAACAAAATCAAATTTAAGAGAATCAATTAGATTAAAGATGATGATGTTGTCCCTAAGGGTAAATGTTTTTGGAAGGAAAAAGATGAAAATCATTTTTTTAAAATTGTATTTTCAACTTATTTCATTAAAGGTTTACTCCAAATATCAAAGTTTAGATACTATTGTATGCAAAAACTTCACTTCTAGTGAGTTCACTCTTCGCACATGTTTGAAATAAACATGTTTTATTTATTTATTTTCAATATTTTTCAGTGTGGGTCTACTCAATATTATGAATAGTAACTATTCATTGAATGTAGAATTTAATTATGTATATAATGAATACCCACACTTAATATTTGAGTAAACCTACAAAAACATAATACAATTAAAAAAATCCTTTATTTTCCTTTAAAAATTCACAATTGTTATTTAATTATTTTTACTATTATTTTTTTTTATTTCCCTTATAAAATTCATTTTTAACTTCAAAATTTCCCTATAATAAAAAAATTTACCTCAGTAATTTAAGTTAATGTTGAAAATAAAATGAAATCAAATAAAATCTAACAATTTATATATATATATATATATATATAATATTGAAAAATAAAAAATAATTTCCAACCATATTTAAAACTTCCTTTCAAATCTTCTAACAATTATAATATATATATATATAATATATATATATATATATAATATATATATATATAATTAATTAATTAATTATATAAATTCATATAAAATTATACAAAATGTCCAAAAAATTTCACATAATATTCTCCACATTTTTTTTATAATTACATAAAAATGGGAAATAACTTGTAAGATCCCATCCTATTGAAATTCCCAATATAATCACATTAAATCACATTACCTACTGTGTGAGGTGTGCAACCTAGGACACGAGAAAACAACTATTAACATATAAATAATTTTTATTAATAAAAAACAATATAAATAATTATGAATAGTTTTATTTTTTTTATTTTTATTATTATTATTATCATTTTCATGTTAATGAATTAGAAATTGAGTAATTATTGTATCTATTTTAAGTCTTTTTAATCTATTTGGTATTGTGAAAAATTAAATATTTTTTCACTTCATTTTCATGTTAATGAATTAAAAATTCAGTAACTATTAGATCCATTTTAAATCTTAATCTATCCAATGTTGTGAAAAATCAAATCTCTTTTCACTTTAAAATAGGTTCACATATAAATCCATTTGATTCTTCTCGATACTTAATAGATCCAAAATTAAAATAGATCTAAACTCATTTAATTATTCATTATAATTATTTATAATTATAAATATAAAGAATTTAATAATTTTATGCTCCCGACACTACGGCTAATGGTTGGTGGCACTACGGTGTAATAATGGTTTGTTCTGGGCTCCATGATCGCGCGCACCCTGGCTCTGCGTACGCCTAGGGTTCTGTTGCTGCGCCCCCAGCCCTGCGCCTAGCAGCTTTGCTGCTAGGCTCGTGATCCTTGGCCGCCTGGGCCCCTGCTCTTCTTCTCCTCCTCCTGGGCCTCCTGCTCTGCTCCAGCTCCAGGGCTCCTCTCCGGCAGCCCCCTCCCTCCCTGTTCCCTCTGCGATCTGGCTCTCTAATGGCTGGATTTGATCCCCCGCCTTCTAACACCGAAGACTTTGAGAAACAGTTTTCTTCTCTCATCCCTGAGAATGCAACAGGAAAAATCCATCCTTCTGCTTCCAAGTTCATCAAGAAACTAGATGAAATTCCAAAAGTTTCTCTTCCTCCATCTCTCCCGAGGAAGGTTGCAATCTCTCTAGCAGAAAGAGGTCTGGTCGGTCAGTTCACGGGACTCTGGCCCTCTCCAAGATCAGTCCAAAGATGGGTAGAACGCAACGGGAATTCGATAGTGCAAGGGAAAATCGCAATCAGATTTTGTGGAAGAGGCTACTACACATTCTTATTTGAATCAAAGGAGGACAGAAATCTCATTTTCGGAAATGGCCCCTATTTTATGGACTCTCAGGGTCTATACCTGAATAGATGGACTCCGGACTTCGATTCGGAGATGGACGTACCAAATGCAGTCCCAGCTTGGGTCCGCCTACCCCATCTGCCGCTCCACTGCTGGGGAGACGAATTAGTCAAGGCTATTGGGAACGCTCTTGGTAAATTCATAGATAGATCTGGACCAAAGGAGAACATGCATGCTTGCGCGAGGATATGTGTCAAAGTAGATATGGGGAAAAGACTGCCGGAAGCCATCAAGATCAAAGTAGATCAGTGGACACACATACAACAAGTGGACTATGAGCAGCTACCCTTCAAGTGAAAGGTATGTCATGAGTATGGGCATTTCGCAAATAGATGTAGTAAATTAAAAACAAATGAATCTGAAGGAAACATTGAAATCTCGGAAGGTGCATGGGAACAAGTTAAAAAGAAAAAACCCAATCCCCCTCCCGGTCCAAGCTCTAAGGCTCCCTTGGAAAACTCCTCCATTCCTTCTCATCCATCCAGCTTAGCCCCTCCTTTCCCCTCATCATCCAACCCCTTTGAATCTCTGTCAGCAGAGGACCCCATATCCCCTCTCCCCTCTCCAAGAGGCAATGCTCTAGCAATCTCCTCCCCCCTCTCCCTCCCCCAGCCCTCCCCTCCCCCAACTGTGGATCGAATTCTAACCAGAAACAAAATAAAAGAAAATAACCTCTCCTCTGATCCCCCTAGAAAAGTAGGCAGGAAGTCAAACAAAGAAACTAGGGATGAAAACGCAGCTAAAGAAATGGCCACTGGAACTCAGCAACCAATGGACACCTTCCTAGACAAGTCAAAAGGAAGTGGGGAAAAGATGAAAGAGAAGAGCGGGATCCACACCAAAAATGGTAAATGATGATTTTGGTCTCTTGGAATTGTAGGGGGATGGGCTCCTCCCTAAAAGCAAATGCAGTCCGGGATCTTCTTAAACTCGAGAAGCCAGATCTTCTCCTCATCCAGGAGACCAAAATCTCTGACCAAGAATTCCAAAATCACACAAAAAGAAGCAAAAATTATTCAGGTACAGCAATAAGCGCAGCTGGCGCATCAGGAGGTATAGGAACCATATGGAACAAAACAAATGGGATCTCATAAATCAAAACTCACACAACTGGTGGGTCAAAACTGACATTCAGAACAAAGCTTCAAAAGGGGACTACACTATATATAACATCTATGCACCAAATCATTATAGGGACAAAGCCTCATGCTGGGACATAATAACCATAGATCTCCAATCAGTTCAAGGAAGGAACATATTCCTTGGAGGAGACTTGAATCTAATAAGGAATGTTGATGAAAAAATAGGAGGAAATTTCTATGCAGATCCATCAAGAGACTCCCTAGAAGCTATAATCCAAACTCATAATCTGGTGGACATCCTTCCTCAAAATGGGAGGTTCACCTGGAGTAACAAGAGAATTGGCAACAACAACATAAAAGAGAGGCTAGACAGAATCCTCGTTCAAGAAGGAATAGTTGCAAGTTTTCCCATTATCAAAAGCAAAAATATTCAAGGCTACGCCTCAGACCACAAACCTGTGGTCTTGACTCTCGATAAGTGAAGGAACTTGGGGCCTCTCCCTTTCAAATATAACAAAGCCTGGGACAAAAAAGAAGAATTTCGAAATCTGATACAGGAGCAGTGGGCGAAGGAAGTCATTGGTTCGCCCCACTACATATGGGAAACCAAGCTTAAATCCCTCAGATCAGTTGTCAAACAGTGGGCAATAAGCTACGTAGCAAAGGAAAACAAAAAAAGAACAGACCTCCATAAACAACTAGAGCAATGGAACCAAGAAAAAGAAAGCATTCAATACACAAAGGAGGATCAATCCAAAGAAAATGGAATGTATAAAGAATTATACAGGAAAAATAGGATGGAGGAAGAGGAACAAAGGCAAAAATCTCGGTGTCTTTGGCTTCGTGCTGGAGACAAAAATACTTCCTTTTTTCACAACAGTCTAAAGCTACGATGCGTAGGGAATCAAATAGAGAGAATCATGGTGGACGGGAAAGAGATAAGAGACCAGGACGAAATCAAGGAGGCAGCCTACAGACACTTCAAATCCATTTTATCCATAGACCTCCAGTCTCAGGATAACGAGGAGTTTCTAAGCCCAATCGAAAATAAAATCTTAGACTCGCAAAACAGAGAGCTGGATCAAGAGGTCACAGAAGAGGAAATTAAGTTGTCAATGTTTAGCATGCAGTAAGACAAGGCTCGAGGCCCTGATGGGTTCACAGTGGCCTTCTATAGAAACCACTGGGAAACTATTAAGAAGGACTTCATAAGGATGGCGAAAAACGTCTTCTCAAAATATAAAATGGGAAACAATATCAAATCCTCCCATCTAGCCCTTATTCCCAAGGATCTCAACCCCGTCTCATTCGATCGTTTCTGTCCAATTTCCTTGTGTAATGTCTCATACAAAATCATTACTAAAGTCCTAGCCAATAGGCTCAAAAAACTGCTCCCCCTCCTCATCTCAGAGAACCAAGGGGGTTTTGTCCCAAACAGATAAATCACGGACAATGTCATCCTTATTCAAGAGGCAATCCACAGCAGCATAAGCAGGAGGGAAAGGGGAATGATCATCAAATTATACATGGCAAATGTCTTCGACAGGGTCAACCACCACTTCTTGAAGGAATTCCTCATGAAATTTGGGATATCCAATAATTTTATCAGCACTATTATGGAGTGCATCACCCACCCCTGGACAACTCCTCTGATTAATGGCAGACCAAGCAACTATTTCAAAAGATCTAGGGGACCGAGGCAAGGTTGCCCCCTCTTCCCCTTTTTATACATCATCATGGCAGAAACCCTGAGCATCCATTTGGAAAAACTCCGAAAGCAAAAAGAAATCACAGGAATCAATATAGAAAGAGGAACCAAGGGAATAAATCATTCGCTTTTCGCAGATGGCACTCTCCTAATTGGGGGAGCCTCTAGCTTGATGGAAAAAAGATTCAAGAAAACGCTAGACTCCTTCCTATCAACTTCTGGAGGAAAACTAAATAACCAAAAACGCAAGATATACACTTGGAATGTTCCCTTGCAAATCATGCAAAGAATTTCCACAATCCTTGATATTCCAGTTCAAAGAAAATGGAGCTACTTTATGTACCTGGGACTGCCTCTAGCAAAAGAATCTGTGAAGTCAAAAATCTGGGTGAAGCACATAGAAAAATTGAGAGGAAAACTTCAGAGTTGGGGAATGACTTTGCTCAATCTTTAAGAGATACCTTAAGAGATACCTTAATGCCATTCAAATAACAAAAACAAGTTGTCTACTTCTTAAATTCATGTAAAATAAATTGTGAGCTTTCTACAATGCTTCTAGTAAATTTAGGCCATAAAACAAAAGATTAAAATAACTAAAAAACAAATTGTCTATTTATTAAGTTCCCCTTAAACAAATTGTGAAGGTCGAAATGCTTTTTACAAAGTTTCTATGAAATTTATTTTAAGAAAAAATATATGTACTTGTTTATCAAAATTTTACTACAAAGTTTCTACAAAATATATGATAAAAAAATTTGTACTCCTTAGTCAAAATTCTTCAAAATGTTTCGACTAAATTTAAGCAGAAAATACTATTAAAAAGAATTTCTTCCAAGAGATATATGTGAAAATATAATCCAAATTAATTAAGGTAATATAACATCTTAATTAAACTTCAAAATGAAACATCTGTTGGTTTTACATTTCATCCTGTGCTCAACGAGTTCATAAGATGATTACTCTTTAATATGGAATTTGTATGAGCATGACAAAACCAGTATAAGTAGGTAAAAGTAACTATTAAGCAGTGAGTGAATAATAATTAGCATATTGTCTTTTCATTTATTATTTTGTAGATTAAATATTATATAATTTTTATTATTATGTCATTTTTTAATCTTTGAAAAATACGATCTCCAATGTTTTTTATCTTGTGTTGACAGAGTATAAGGAAAAGGTCTTGACCTGTGTAATATTTTAAGATTTTGCAATTAAATTCTCGCTATTCGCAATTAAGCACGTTGTACTTTTTGGAATTGTACTGTATCAAAAGAGTACTTTGTAACCAACAACCAATAGAACCTTATGGCTCAGACCATAATGGAAACTAGCATAATCATAATAAAGACGTGGAGAAGAAAAGTGATTGGAAACTCAAGAATTATCTTTCATTCCATAATGGAAACTAGCAGAATCATAATAAAGATGTGGAGAAGGAAAATGATGGGAAACTCAAGAATTATCTTTTATTCGTTACTCCGTTTACTAAAGGTCTGAGCCATAAGGTTCTACTTGTGGTTGGTTACAAAGTACTCTTTTGATACAGTACAATTCCAAAAAGTACAATGTGCTTAATTGCGAATAGCGAGAACTTAATTGCAAAATCTTAAAATATTACACAGGGCAAGACCGTCTCCTTATCCTCTGTCAACACGATCAAAAACATTTGGGATCGTATTTTTCAAAGATTAAAAAAACTGACACAATAATAAAAATAATATAATATTTAATTTACAAAATAATAAATGAAAAGATAATACGCTAATTATTATTCATTTGAAAAAATAATACGCTAATCATTATTCATTTATTGTTTAATAGTTACTTTTACTTCCATTTACTGCTTAATAGTTACTTTTACCTACTTATACTAGCTTTGGAGTGCTCATGCAAATTCCATATTAAAAAGTAATCATCTTATGAATCATGAGCGCAGGATGAAATGTAAAACCAACCATTGTTTCATTTTGAAGTTTAATTAAAATGTTACATTACCTTAATTAATTTGGATTATAATAAAGACGGGGAGAAGGAAAGTGATTGGAAACTCAAGAATTACCTTTCATTCCATAATGGAAATTAGCAGAATCATAATAAAGACGTGGAAAAGGAAAGTGATTGGAAACTCAAGAATTATCTTTCATTCCATAATGGAAACTAGCAGAATCATAATAAAGATGTGGAGAAGGAAAATGATTGGAAACTCAAGAATTATCTTTCATTCGTTACTCCGTGTACTAATGACCATTGTTGTGGAATTTAATGCAAGAGGTGTGTAGGAATTTAATTACCCGAGCACTGACTATGTAAAGTGATTGTATGATGGTAAAATTCCAATCATGATTATGTAATAAGAGCCAATGTAACTGAACAAATCATCATTAAAAAAATCAAAATTAACATAATTAATAAAATAAATTATTTTTTGTAAAGTTAACTTTAAAAATTTGCATTTGATTTTTTGGTCAAAGAGCAATTATTCACCTTCAACGCATTTTCGAATGCGTTATACGGGAAATGCGTTATACCTTCCCTACGATAGGGATAATAATGGTGACTGTCTTGATAATTAATTATATGTCATAGATATACTAAATTAATTGTCTTGCACAATATGATTATATGTCATAGATATACTAAATTAATTGTCTTGCACAATATGATATAAATAAAAAAAGTGTCAGGGGTTTTGGTTTTCTAAAATTTGAAATAAAATTATAAATTTTAGTTATTTAAAATGTTTAAATATCTATTGATTCAAATGGAAAATGGTATCCACCCATGGTATTTATCAATCTATATTGTTTATCCACTCATGGAATTTACTATTATATTGTAAGTGGCATCCATCCATGGTATTTATTCACCCATGGTATTTTCCCATGATATTGTGACATCCACCCATGGTATTCATTCACCAGTGGAATTTACTTATGATATTGTAACCAAAAAACACTATAAGTGACAAGTTGAATTTTGTAAAATGAAAGATTGTCCACAACAATGTAGAATTTATAGTTATTATCTGTTTTAATAAAAAAGATTTCTTTGCATTTTTCTTTTATTGGGTGTTCTCCTTTTTTGCTTTTGGCATTTCATTTTTCAAATCTTGTAGGCCTCCCTCCATGATCTGGATCAGTCCTATCGGAGTCAGGCTACGATTCCATGGGAATGAGGGCTTGATGCATATTTCAGTTTCAAATCTTTGCAGCACTATTTAACAAACTTCAAGCATGTGCTATGACCTCGACAAAGCACTTTCTTGGTCAAAGCAAGAACAATTTTTCTTTTTTCTTTTTTTTGCAGAAATTTTTTTGGGTGGCGAGTTTGCAAATCAAGTTTGAAATTTTTGGTGACAAATTTACCAAATAACATATCTAGACTCCTTGCGAAAAAATACCCAAATTTAAAAAAAATAATTTTCCGAATGGAAGTCCACATGAAAGAGATATCACTTATTTAAAATCAGCTATATTGTAGATAGTTTTCTAACGACAACTCGTGGATTGTGGCTCTCCTATCATTTTTTTTTATATTTTTGTGTAGAATTTCAAAAAAATGATTATATATTTGAGTTCCTTTCGAAAAAATACACAATTTAAAAAAACAATTGGTCGAATCGGAGTTCAAATGAGGGAGATATCACTGATTTAAAATCAGTGATTTTTTCACAACTTTTGTGATGGAGAAACAATTGCAACACGAATTTGAGTTTTGAGAGTGCTTAGATATGGATTTCAAAGACATCGAAATATGAAGAATGGTAATTATGTTTCCAAAAACAGTTTATAATAAATCATTTAAGTTATATTCATCGAGTTATGTCCATTTTAAATCTGCAGCAACATTCATAGCGAGTTCCTTTAGAGACGTGCCCTCCGACCCCATTTTGGTAGGCACCTGCTTCACATTCATTAGTTTCAGCATAGAAGTATCTGGCTTGGGTTCTTTATAGACGTGCCCTCCCACCCCAGGCTATGTTGGCGCCTGCTACTTTATCAATAGTCAGCATCACGGTTATGGATCAATCACACAAAATCCTTGTCATAGAAGTCCATTTGCTAGGCCTCACACTGTTAGTATCATAGTTGGTTGGTCACAAGCATTACAGGGTATATCTATCCTCGGATCTTCATTTTTCATGGTTATGGGTCTTCCAAAAGCCCACACTTCATCGAAGTCTATTTGCTAGGTCGCGCACTATCAGTATCAAAGTTCGTCACAAGCATTACATTGTATCTCTATCTTTAGATCTTTGTTCATCGTGGTTATGAGTTAACCACACAAAACCCTTATCTTTAGTGGTTTTTCATATTCGACAAAGACTTGGCAAGAAGTAACTTCACGCAGTGGGGACCATTGCTTTTTAAGGAGGGAGGAATGATGCGAATGGAAAATGGCATCCACCCATGGTATTCATCCACCCATGTTATTCATCCACCCATGGAATTTACCCATGGTATTGTAAATGGCATCCACCCATGGTATTTTCCCATGGTATTGTGACATCCATCCATGGTATTTATTCATCCATGGTATTTACCCACACATGGAATTTACTTGTGGTATTGTAACCAAAAAAGGATAAGTAACAAGTCATATTTTGTAAAAGAACATATTATCCACCACAATGTAGCCTTTGTAGTTATTATTTGTTTTAATAAAAAAAGTTTCCTTATGGTTTCTTTTATTGGGTGTTTTCCTCTTTTTCTTCTGGCATTTCATTTTTTCAGATCTTGGGGGCCTGCCCCAAAGATCCATTTCAATACTTTAAATCTTGGGGGCCTCCCCCCAAGATCCAGATCATATATAAATCTAAATTTTTAAAATTAAAAAATATTTTACAACACTCAAATTCAAGATACAACTTCATGTACGCATTTCTTAAAATTCGGTAACATAAAGAGAAACAAATATGTTTAATTGAGGTTATAGTTTATGGTTTGATTATCTTAGCTAGAGCTTTTGAATCCTCACTTACTTGAAACATACTGTAACAGTCTTAGGGTTTTTATTCGTATCTGCATTTTTTTCTATGGGGATGCCAACAAGAGAATGTTAACCCCTTCTTGATTGATAATGTTTTTATTCTAGCTTCTAGAGGTTGTATTATCCATTTAAGCTTCGGTCGAGTGGTACCATGCTCCCAAATCATGTGGACTTGCCTTTGGGTGAGACTATAGAGGGTACTTTAAAGTAGTATGGGTTAATCCTTCATGTAGGGGCCTATCTTGCTCAAATTCCAGTGTGGGCCACTCCTTTCCGGACCATCCCCGAGATTCATCATTGTCAATAGAAATGTAGTGCTTTATTGACCATGCCAGACATGAGCAGTGTGCACATACTATTTTGTAGGTTTCCAAGGAAGGAGGATAAGGGACTATTCCTAAGCTCAGTGGGGGGAGGTCCAAATAAAAGTGTGCCCATAAACATATTAAGGCATTGGCATTAATGAAGGAGCTAACCCTAAGCTTAGACATTAATATGGATAGAGTTGATTCCATGTCTAGGAGAGCCATAGGGGGTAAACTCAGTTATATCTCGGTGTCTCATGAACAAATCCTCTCCTAGGTTAGGGTAAGTTAGAAGTCTTTGGTGGGATATATGTTGATCATAAATATTGTGGTCAACAAATGGATTCACTTCCATTTCCTATCAAAGGCCGATTTGGAACTTATCCTTAGCAAACCTTAGGTCACAGGCAGGGGTTCACTTTTTTAATAACAATGGCACCCAAATTTCTTCTTGAGGATAGAACTGCAACTACGAGACCATTTGTGGGTATGCTTCTGGGGTTCCCACTTGAGCTCTCGTCTAAATAAATCCTTATCAAGGTGACAAGCTTTTTGGGTGGGTTTGCTTTCTTAGAATAAGCCTCTTTTCTTGTTGTTGATAAGAAAATGACATGGATCCTTGTGGTTAGGGGTTACCTGTACCACTAGAAATTGTTTAGGGGGAGAAATTTATCTTTCAACCTCTCGACTACTAGCAAAAACCTTTCAGATGCTGAAACTATAAAGAAGTGGGTCACCTAGTTAGTTCTTATGAGGCCTCCCCACGTCAATGTTCTTGCTTAAATGCCCACCGCAAAGTTTTGGCTAGGCCTCTCATGTTCTCGGTATCCCAAAATCCCTCCCTTTCATTTCAGATGGTATTAATGGATTGGTGCCCAAAAGTCTCCCTTGAGCCATATATGAAGAATTATAATAGCAAGGTTGAAATCTATCTCTCGAACCTTAAATATTTGGCAATGGAGAATAGTCATTCCATGGGTCCCCTATCTCTACATATCAACGAAGGTCTTATCTTAAGTGATAGGCCTCCTGCTAGAGCTCATACCAAATGGGTCATTGAAAACTTTGTGGAGGACAACGATATTTTCCTGGATTCTAAAGTTGCTCGGTCATGATACTTATCAAGTTATGGATCCAACTATTGGTATCAAGGAATCACTCTGTAAGTCCGTATCTACTATGAACTATATTATTGAAGAATTATCAACTGAAAAATATATGATTGTTGAACAAATTGAACTAAATGCTCATAATTATTCAACTAGTTATCCACCCTCTTCTTGTACTTCTTTGAAATTTTCAAACTCTACATATAATATTGATACATCTTTCAACTCTTACCATAACATAATTAAACCTAATATCCAAGGGCCCTACAAAAACCTAGTCCTAAGATCTAAGGGGCAACCTATGATTGCACTCTTCCAATATTGTACGTCCTCTACTTGTTTAGAACCTCCTCTACATTGGTTCTCGCTTCTCTTTTGTTGACACACCAATCCACTCAATTTCAACTCCTCTAAATTCGTATAAATATGCATTGAAGCTATCCTTCATTCCTACGTTCTCAAGGTTTTTCTCCTGTACACAACATTCCATCCGAGCCTAACTTTACATTAAAAAATGTCACCATTAGAAATAAAAGACAAAATAAAAAGAGAGCGCTAGAGAAGGAAATCTTATTGAACTTATCCATGGTGCATTAATCCTTTCACCTCCTTTAGACATGGACTTCGCTTGAAGTGCCCTTAGAGCACAAAACACTACATTACCCTCCAAATAATGATATTATTTTCAGTCAACATTTGAGGGGTAGGGGGAGCTCCTAAATTCATCTCCCTCAAGATATTGATTGATCTCCATTGCCCTTCCATAATTTTGCACACGAGACTATGGTATCGGGCAAAAATGCTAGGGATTCCTCGAGAATGCTATGTTTGAGTTGGATTTCATGTGAAATTGACTCAAACAACCTATTGGGTCAACTACTCTCCTTAAGGGACCCAAATATTTCTTCCTTCAAGGCCTTTTGATCATCTCTTGGTGTCATCCTAAGAGGATATCTTAGAGGCTTTCCACTTCCCATCAAATTGGTGAATTATTACAGGCTAGACAATGACACTTTTTTTATTATTTTGGATTTCGCTTTCCACTTACCATTTTAACTTTATTACTTCTATATCAGAGTCTATGGGATCTCGAGCCTATCCAAACCCATTGACTTCTTATTTCTTGGCAATGCTACAAAGTCATAACCTTTGAGACATAACCCCTTTTATCTTAGATCCCTCATGGATAAATGGTGGGATATGTGTGGATGCAATTTAAAAACTCCTTCATACATTCTTGATGGAAAACTAACGGGTTGAAAAAGGGGGGAGGCTAAGATATTGGACTTCTCAAGATAATATTTCAGACCACATGCCTATATTCTTAGAATTGGACTTTGACCCTCATAAAAGAAGTAGCCCTTAAAATTCAATCATTCAAGGTTGGAAGAGGAGTCATTTAGATCACTGATGAGGGGTATTTGGCAGAATTGCTCAGGTGACAATAACTCCTCTGCTATGGTTTCCTTAGTTAAAAAACTTATGGAGCTCAAGAATGTGATGGTGGTCTAGGAAAATAATAGGAAGATGGAACCGTAGGAAGCATTATTGACCATTGAATTAGAATATGAGCTCATCTCTCAGCCCTTTTCTTACTCTTCCTTTCCTGTAGAATTATCTTAGAGATTAAGCTCTCTAGATGCTAGGAAAAATCATATCTTAAAAATGGAACAAAAGGTTTGGAGATTAAAAATTAGGGCCACTTGGATAAAGAGGGGGAATGTTATCACCAATTCTTTCATGATTATGCTAATCATAGAAGGAATATCAATTCCATATGGGAGATTGAAACATAAGAGGGATATATTGTCTCAAGCTCCAAAGAGCTCAAGGATGTAGCTTCCTCCTATTTATACTCTCTCTTCAAATATTTGGGTACCTCCAATATCAACTCCCAAATCAAACTCATTAAAAATTACATGTAGCCATGAGGAATCTATCCATATCAAGACTCCTATCTCCCTTGAGGAAATCAAGGAGTTTTTTTAAGCATTTCTCCATAGACAAAAGTCTGAGACCCAATTGTTGGATGGTTGAACTTTTCCTTTCTTTAATTGAGCTCATGCGACGCAATATCTTCTTAATGGCGGAAGAATCTAGAAGATCTAGGAAAGTCTCTGCAGCCATCAATGCTATATATAGCTTTGATCCGAAAATACTCAAATCCTAACTCCTTTATGACTACATGCCTATATACCTATGTAAACTAGTTTATAAAATTATCACAAAGATAATCTCTAATAGAATCAAGTGTCTTATAGTGGAGAAGATGTCCCTAAACCAATTTTGGTTCCTATTTGACAAGAAGAACATGGTGCCATTGGCATAGCATGAGAGGATCTTCACTTTATAAAAACAAAAAATCATAAATCCCTAGTCATGAAGATGGACCTTAAAAAAGTGTTTGACAAAGTTAACTGGACCTATATTAGAGTTTTTCTCTTACAAATTGGTTTGGGCTTGGAAGTTACAAAATGGATTATGAGTTGTGTGTCCTTTGCTAGTTTTTCCATTTTAATCAATGGTTCTCCCTCTTGTAATTTCACCAGCTCTCAAGTTCTTAGGAAGGGATATCTATTGCCACCTCTCCTGATTTTGTTTGTGAAAGAAGGATTGAGCCTCCTATTGCTGAAGGAAAAGCAAGAAGGTAATATAAAAGACATTAAAATTTCTCATAAACAATATATCATCTGGCATATTCTGTTCCTCGATGATGTACTACTTCTGCGATTGGGAAGTGTATTATAATGGTAGGATTTTCATAGAATTATAACTAGCTTTTATAGTGCAACTAGAATGGACATCAATCTAAATAAACCCATCTTTCATCAATTTGTAGTCAATTTGAAAATCCACTCGATTATTCAAACTTTTATGCCCTCGTAGATTATCTCTCTGGAAAATGGTATGAAGTACCTTGAATTATTTCTGAAACTAAATGATTATCATAAATGGGGCTGCATGTGGCTGATTAGAAAAGTAGAGAAGAATATAAACTTGTGGTGTTACAATTAGTTATCACTTATGGTTAGAATGATATTTGTTAAATTAGTGTTGGAAAATATTCTTATCTATTGGTTATCTTTAACCAAAATTCCCTCGGCTATCCTTACCTCCATTACGAAATTGATGTTCACCTTCATGTGGATTGGTAAAAATTGTAAGGAAGGGATTCATATAGTCATTTGGTCAACCCTATCTACCCCTAAAATTCTTGGAGGATGGGGATTTAAAAATATGACATGGTTTGCAAGAGCTTTGACACTAAAAAGTATATAGAGAGGTTTATTCCATGGGGGCCTTCGGAGTTAGGTTAAAAAAGGAAAACATCTATTAAAAGATCGGTGGTTGACTACCTTAGATGTCATGCTAAAAAAATGAAACAAGAGGCTCCATTGTCTGGAAAGCACTCATTGACTCATTCCCCTTCCTCTTCAACTAGCTAGAATGGAAAATTCGAGATGGAAAGAAGGTAGTCTTTGGCAAGGACCCTTTTATAGGCAGTGCTCATGTCTTCAGGGTATCCTTTGAGTTGATTCATTGTTTATACTCGAAGGTTATTCTCTAGCTGCATAATATAAAAAGGGGATTCCTCTCTTACCTGCAAAAGCTACTAGTTGACCTCTGTGGAGTTGTGATTTGTTGGTTCCTTAGCATAGGAATGAAATATATTCATAAAAGATATAATTCTAAAGGGGGTAATATTAAACAATTCCAAAGACGTGTTGATTTTGAGCTAGGTTTCCTCCTCCGGTGAGGTAAACTTGTGATTTGCCTCTGAAGTGATTGCTCATTCTGAGGTAGAATCAAACTTTAGATATTGGCACACATTTATTAAGAAATGGAACATCACCAAAAAGATAAAATGCTTCGCCTCGCTAGCCCTACACAATAAAATTTTGACTTGGGAGAACCTTGAAAAACGAGGCTTCGTGGGAGAGAGAGTGAGGGAGAGGAAGAGAGAGGGAGACAATATATATGGATAAAGAGTGCGTATGTTTTGGGGGTGATATAGAAAGACCAAAGAGAGACAAAGTGAGATAGAGATATAGATGGAAGGTGAAGAGAGAGATAGAGAGAGGTATAGATAGATAAATATGGAGAGTGAAGGCATGTATGTTTAGGGGGGTCAGATAGAGAGACAAATAAGGAGAGATTGGGGGAGATATAGATATAAATGGAGGGGGGAGAGAGGGAATAATATTTCCTGCAATAGATGCATTAATTTCATTGTAGTTGGCGATTTATAATCCCATTTGATTTCTTGCATTTAAGGAGATAAACTAAATTAGTTGAGAGAGGAGGAATGAAGAGAGTGTTAAGTGTGGAGCCAAATTCATGTAGGATTCTAAATCCTTCTACACTGCCAGTAGTTTCTAGAATCACGTGTAGGATTCTAGATCCTCCTACACCTCCAGTAGTTTCTAGATCATTCCAGATCTCCATCTAAATCACATACATGATTTTAGATCCTTTTTCTGCCTCTATAAATTTGTAATTTTTCTAGCCAAGGAAAGCAAGCCAAGGCCCAAGCTTGTGATGTAATGCAAAGTGATTTATGTTCTCCAGTGATTATTTTATCTATTTCGTTGTTTCTGATTAAGTAATTTTGTTGTTTATCCATTTATTTGTCTCTGTGAATTATTCTCTGCTATTGTCGTCTAAGTCTCTGAGTATAAATCCGTTGTATGTTATGTATGCTCTGGTCTAACAACTGGTATTAAGGCGAAGTTCGAATATCCACAGTGCAAGCCGCTTAGTTCCATCGCCTTGCTCTAGCAAGGTTCGTTAAAACGTTTGTTTTTACTCCTGGAGCTGTTGAAGGATATGTCAAAGAAATAGCTGATGAACGCTGGAACTAAAAGACAGTTGTTGCAAGAAAAACAAGGTTGTGGACCTATGTTGAAACGTGTTGCTAGAGTTTGAAAAGTAGAGATCCGTGGAGATTGGAGTTGAAACATGGTGTTCGTAAGTTTTTTTTTTAACATCAAGCTTGCACATATACGTCAATTTTTTTTTCTCAAACCAACATATGTATGTGTGAAATATGAAAAGGTTAAAACATTATATATGTTTTTATATTTATTATTAAACATATATAATTATATGTTAGAATTTTGAAAAGTATATTTTAAAAAGGAGCAGGAATTTTTAAAAGGGTATTTTAAAAGGAGGAAGGTCATCATTACTAAATTTTAAAGAGTAATAATTAAAGTTTTATTTTTTAAGTGGAGTTTTTTGTGTTTTGGGGCATGAATTTGATTGAAAATGGAGACAATAGTTACAGATATGGAGAAGCTGAGTGGGGCTAATTTTGCCCTATGGAAATCATAGATGGAGGATATGTTGATTTTAAAGGATTAGTATTTGCCAATTGAAGGCACAACAAAGAAACCCTCATTGATGACAAATGAAGAGCGGAAGAAGCTAGATAAAAAGGCGATTGCAACAGTCTACCAATATTTAGCAAAGAATGTTTATTTCAATGTGTTCGAAGAAAAGACGACTGAAGGATTATGGAAGAAGCTCCATGATCTATATGAGAAGAAAATAGCATCAAACAAAGTGTTCTTGATGAAGAAGCTTTATAATCTCAAAATGAAGGAGCGTGGTTCAGTTGCTGAGCACTTGAATGCATTTAATATTATTACTAATCAACTTGTCTTTGTTAAAATCATTTTAGATGATGAAAGTACAGCTATTTTGCTAATGTGTTCTATGCCAGACAGCTGGGAAAATTTAATTGTAGCTATGAGCACTTCAACAACTACAGGGACCCTAAAGTTTGATGATTTCAACAGTAGTTTAATGAATGAGGAGCTGTGACACAAGTCAATTGCAGAAAACCAAGGAGGAGAGGCTCTAGCTCTAGCTGATTGTGGTAGGAGAATGGATCGAGGCCGGCAAGGGCGATCAAGATCGAGAGGCCGATAAAAATCAAGGAGAGGAAGGATCATTTGCTTTCATTGTGGCAAACACGGGCACATGAAGAAAGAATGTCGATTCTGGAAGAAAGGACAAAAGGATCGGAGACCGTCTAATACAAATCACAAGTCATCCAGCACAAATGAAGGTGAGACTACTGTTGTAGCCACAAGATGATGATGTGTTGTTTATCGTTTCAATAGAGGGTGCATGTGTATATACATCTAGCAGTAGCTTTGATTGGATACTTGAATTTGGGGCATCTCACCATGTAACCCCATGCAAAGATAGTTTTGTTTCATATAATCTCGGTGATTATGGTAGAGTGCATTTGGGGACTAATCATTTTTGCAATATTGTTGGAGTGGGAGATGTCCAGATCAAGATGAAAGATGGACAAGATATATTGTTGAAACAGGTTAGGGATGTACCAGAAATGTGCATGAGTTTAATCTCTATGGGACGATTGGATGATGAAGGCTATTCGACAAGCTTTGGAAAAGGAGGCTGGAAAATTAGCAAAGGTACATTGGTCGTGGCCAAAGGACCCAATATAGGAACATTATACACATTGAAGAAAATAATAGGAAAATCAGATTTGGCTACTGTCACAAAAGAAGGAAATTCAGCAGATCTGTGGCATAAGCGTTTGGGCCACATTAGCGAGAAGGGCTTAAAAATTCTTGTTGGTAAAAATTTATTGCCAGGTTTGAAATCTTACAATCTTGATCTTTGTGAGCATTGTATATATGGTAGACAAAGAAGGCTTTAATTCCTTAGAGGTGGCCATGAAAGAAAGAAAAATGTGCTAGAATTGGTACACTCGGATGTGTTTGGGCCTATTAACATCAAATCATTAGGAGGAGAATCATATTTTGTAACATTTATAGATGATGCATCCAAGAAAGTTTGGGAATATCCTATGAAAAATAAAAGTGAAGTGTTTGGAATATTTCAAAAATTCCATGTTGCTATTGAAAGAGAGACTAACAAATTACTGAAGTGTTTAAGAACAGATAATGGTGGAGAATATTGCTCAAATGCATTTAAGGAATATTGTAACAGGTTTGGCATAAAGCATGAGAAGACTGTGCCTGGTACTCCTCAACAAAATTGTGTCGCAGAAAGGATGAATCGCACCATTATGGAAAAGGTGCAAGTATGTTGTCCAATTTCGATTTGGAGAAGAATTTTTGGGCTGAAGCAATTGGGACCGCTTGCTACCTCATAAATAGATCTCCAACTACAGCCTTGGATGACGGTATACCTGAAGAAGTTTATGTGGATGAAGATCTTGGTTATCGTCTATGGGATCCAATCAAACATCAAATTATTAGAAGCAGGGGTGTTATATTTAATGAGTCAAAAATGTTCAAGAGGACTGTAGGTGAGTTGGAGGTCAAGAAGGTTATTGATAAGTTTGAAGAGAAGTATCAAAGCATACCACCAATACAAGAAAATGAACAACAAATTTAGGAGCATGAAGAACAACAAGTGGAAAATAATGAGCAACAAGAATAAGGAATCTTGCAGGAACCTTTACAGGAGATTCAACCTGATAATGCACCACCACAATTGGTTCGCAGATCTTTTAGGCCTCATAAGCCTTCACAATGGTATCCTCCTTCAAACTATATTTTTTTGACTGATGAAGGTGAACCTAATTGTTTTCAAGAAGCTTCTAAAGTTGGGCACAGTAAAGAATGGAAGAAAGCAATGGAAGAAGAAATGAACTCTTTGCAGGAAAATAAAACTTGGGAGTTGGTAAACCTCCCAAAAGGTAGAAAGGCTCTACAAAACAAATGGGTGTACAGGATTAAGCTTGAAGGTGACGAAAAGAAGGAGAGGTATAAAGCAAGATTGGTGGTGAAAGGTTTTTCCCAAAAAGAAGGTATTGACTTCACTGAAATTTTATCACCTATTGTTAAAATGTCATCCATTAGAGTCATTCTTGGTCTAGTTGCTGCTTTAAACCTAGAATTTGAACAGTTAGATGTAAAAACTGCTTTCTTTCATGGTGAATTGGAGGAAGAAATTTATATGGAGCAGCCAGAAGGCTTCATAGAAAAAGGCAAAGAAAGCCTTATTTGTAGGTTAAAGAAGAGTCTCTATGGGTTGAAACAGGCACCTCGACAATGGTACAAGAAATTTGATTCATTCGTGTTGGAACATGGTTTTCAAAGGTTAGAAGCTAACCATTGTGTCTATATCAAGAGGTATGATCAAGGAAAGTATATCATATTATTTTTATATGTGGATGACATGTTGATTGTTGGGCATGATAAAAATAAGATCAATAGGTTGAAGAAATATTTGGGTAGCAAATTTGCAATGAAGGATTTGGGACCAGCGCAACAGATATTGGGCATGCAGATTATGCGTGACAGGAAAAACAAAAGGTTGTGGTTGTCACAGGAAAAAGATATCAAGAAGGTGCTTGACAGGTTTAATATGAAGGATGCCAAGCTAGTTGGTACACCCCTTGTAACCCACTTCAAGCTAAGTACTAAATTATGTCCTAGTGATGACAAGGAGAAAGAAGAGATGAGCAGAATTCCTTATGCTTCAGTAGTTGGCAGTTTAATGTATGCCATGGTATGCACATGACTAGACATTGCATATTCAGTGGGAGTAGTGAGTAGGTTCCTTACCAATCTAGGCAAACAACGTTGGCAAGCAGTAAAATGGATTTTGACGTATCTCAAGGGTACTAGTCATTATTGTTTATGTTTTGTTCATGATGAGACTATGCTTGAAGGATTTACAGATGCAGATATGGCTAGAGATATGGATACCAGAAAGTCCACTACATGTTATTTGTATACATTTGCAGGTGCAGTAGTATCTTGGCTGTCAAGGTTACAAAGAATAGTAGCCCTCTCTACAATAGAAGCAGAGTACATAGCTCCAAAAAAATCTTGTAAAGAGATGTTGTGGATGCAACGATTCCTAGGAGAGACAGGAATAAAGCAGGACAAGTATGTGTTATATTGTGATAGTCAGAGTGCCATTCACTTGGCGAAAAACCCAGCATTTCATTCAAAAACCAAGCACATTGACTTAAGGTACCATTGGATCCGGAATGTGTTGGAGAAAGAACAATTATCCTTGGAAAAGATCCATACAGATAGGAACCCTGCTGATATGCTCACTAAGATTCTACCACAAAATAAACATGAGTTATGTAGAGGCATGGTACGACTCGGTGTAACTTGATCACTCTTATTTGGCTTCAAGTGGGAGAATGTTAAGTATGAAGCCAAATTCATGTAGGATTCTAGATCCTTCTACACTTCCAGTAGTTTCTAGAATCACGTGCAGGATTCTATATCCTCCTAAACCGCCAGTAGTTTTTAGATCATTCCAGATCTCCATCTGAATCACATACAGGATTCTAGATCCTTCTTCTGCCTCTACAAATTTGTAATTTCTCTGGCCAAGGAAAGTAAGTCAAGGCCCAAGCCTGTTATGTAATGCAAAGTGATTTCTGTTCTCCAGTGGTTGTTTTATCTATTCTGTTGTTTTTGATTAAGTAATCTTATTGCTTCTCCATTTGTATGTCTCTGTGAATTATTCTCTGCTATTGCCATTTAAGTCTCTGAGTATAAATCCGTTGTGTGTTACGTATGCTCTGGACTAACAGAGGGAGAGGAGGAGAGAAGGTTAAGAGAGAGAGGGGGAGACACAAATATGGAGGGGGGAGAGGAGGAGGGAGAGAAGGAGAGAGGGAGGGAGAATGTGATAGGGTTGGAGGGCAAAGAGAGAGAGATATATGGGGGGAGAGAAAGAGATATAGAGGAAGGGTGAAAGAGAGAAGTAGAGAGTGAGGGACAAAGAGATGGTGTTGGAAGGGGATAGAGGGAGGGAAGAAGAAATATAGAGGGAGAGAAGTGGAGAGAGAGAGATAGAGTGGTAAGGGAGAGATGAATAGAGTGTGTGTATGTTGGGGTGAGACAGAGAGCCAAAGAAGGAGAGATGGAGGAATATATAAATATAGATGGAGTAGAGAGAGAGTGAAGAAAATTCCTTGCACTAGATGAATTGATTTTAGCATACAAGGAGATTTTTAATCCTATTTGATTGCTTGGACTAGATGAATTGATTTCAATGTAGATGTTGATTTCTAATGATATTTGATTGTTTGCACTAAACGCATTAATTTTAGTGTAGATGTTGATTTCTAATCTTATTTGATTGCTTGCACTAGATGCACTGATTGCAGTGTAGATCTCTATTAATTCTATTTGATTGCTTGCACTAGATGCATTGATTCCAGTGTAGATGGTTATTTATAATCTTATTTGACTACTTGCACTAGATGCATTGATTTCATTGTAGATGGTGATTTATAATCCTATTTGATTGCTTGCACTAGATGCATTGATGTCAATGTTGATTTTTAATGATATTTGATTGCTTGCACTAGATGCATTGATTTTAGTGTAAATGTTGATCTCGAATTATATTTGATTGCTTGCACTATATGTATTGATCTCAGTGTAGATGTTAATTTTTTATTATATTTGATCGCTTGCACTAGATGCATTGATTTCCCTGTAGATATTAATTTCTTATCTTATTTGATTGTTTGCATTACATGCATTTATTTTAGTGTATATGTTTATTTCTAATTTGATGTAATTGGATTTATGATGGTACATTAATTTTAATGTGTTTGGATTAACAATCTGATTGATTTTAGTGTAAGCACAAAAAAGTATTGACAATGTGCATTGATTTTTGTGCTATATTAATTTAACCTACCAAATGTTGGAGAACAAGAGAGAAAAGTTATGATATTTACTACAAAAGCTCCAAATCAAGATTTGAATGGTTTACGATTTCAATTTCATTTTTCATATAATTGATATGAAAATATCCAAAAACTAACAAGGGGGACAATAAGAATAGTAGAATAAAATAGTTTGAGACTGATCATAATAAAGACTATTTTTAATTGACTACATTCTTATTACTCACATTTTTTTCCATTCAACATTATTAAATTGTCACTTTATTTCATCATTTTTCATAATTAAAGTTATTAACAATATCTATCATCTTAACAGATTGAGGTAACTAACCAAATTTAAAATTAAAACTACTCTTCAGATTTAGTAATACCGAGAGGGACACTATTAAGAATTAAGTAGTTTTCAAACACTATAATACATAGAATTAAATGAAATAGATGTGGAATATTAACCAGATTGTCTTCCTTCGTCATCACCAACTAATTAATAATAGACAATTACATACACATATAGAAATATAACACAAAAACTCTAAAATTCATAAAAATCACCATCCAAATCCTAACACATAAAACAACAAACCACTCAAAGAATACAAACACTTACACACGCAAACCATTCAAAACATCCAAACACAAACTTATAAACCATTAAACAAAAACAACATAAACTAAATTAAAGAACATAATTATATGGCCATGTTAGGAAACAAAAAAACATAATGTGAATTTAGAAGTATGAAGTTTATCTCAAATATATACATAATAATCTAAAAATATGGCATTGCTATCTTCAACTGGAACCATATTAAATCCATTTAATTCTGGATTTACGAGATACAAACCTTTACTCACATTCCAAAATATAATATTGCAACTTGAGTATAAGATATATAAAATATAGGCTGGACTCAAATTCCAAAAAAAAAATATTGCAAACTTGAGGAGTAAGATATATAAGATATATCTAGCCTAATATACCTCATCTTCTCACATAACGTCACCTGCCCATTATCACTATCCCCGGGATTTCCTCTCCAATACTCTGAGAGGCCAAGAGTTATCGCTCTTTCGCACATAAATCCGTTATTATTTCATTCAATCACTGCCCATTATCAATATCCCCGGGATTTCCTCTCCAATGCTCTGAGAGGCCAAGAGTTATCGCTCTTTCGCACATAAATCCGTTATTATTTCTTTCCATCAGGCTAGCTGTGAGAGGAAATACATAGATCGATTAGTAGAAAGCCGTGAATTATATAAATGTTGAAATCAACAAAAATCAATGAGGAATCACCTGTGCTGTGCAAAACCGTTCAGAACCATTGCGGCAGTGAAAGTTATACGGTGGAGCGATGGTAACTTTGAAAAAATTAGGGAGGTTAAGGTGGGAGAACTGATGGTGGGCAATCCCCACCAATTCGTGTCTGATTTCAGTGATCTCCAAGTGGGGCGTCGCATCGCAGCACTCCGTGCTAAGGAGGATTCGGCGTTGGGGGCGTCTATGTTCTTTGCCATTGCGATTTTATTTGCGGTGTGTACTATCACCTTCTGACATGGTGTCGCTTAATATGTTAGCCTCTCAATGCAAGTCCGCCGATAAAAATCCATCATGTAACTCTAGAGTCTTTCCAGCTGTTGGTACTGGCCATATATCTTATTTTTCTTCAAACATTGGCAGTGCGGAGTAGGGAAAGCAAGTGCAAAATAAATTAACAGGTCGGTTCGTGGTGCCAAACTTGGACTTAAATGAAGATGAAGAGCAGACGATGGAGTTGGGCTTGGGCCAGCACAGGGTACGCGGTTTTAGCTATTGGAAACCAATGCTTGAGACAATAAAGCAGTCCCCGCATGTTCGCACACAGTAAAACTGCTGCGGGTCTCTCACAACACTGAGGTCTCCCGCTGTCGACATTTTGATGGAGCTCGTTCTTCTGGCATCACATATGAGAAATTATGGAGCAAATGTTGCGCCAACGCCACAGCTGAGTTATCCTAATCCAAGTTTATGGTCATCGCATTCAAGTGTGTAAGAGTTTTTTGGAGATGGAGCTATACCCAAATAAATTTCCACTAACTAAAAGTTCACTCAATGAAAAAGCCAACGTAACTTTTGGTTCACTCGAATTGATAAAGGGATGATCAGATTTGGAACAATCTACACGCTCATTGGAATAAGCATTTTTTCTAAATAATTTATAAATGATACTCATAATTCATAAATTTTGGTTTTATATATGACATTGAAGTCAATCAAAGTTTGAAATATCTTTTTGTTATTTATTTCAATTTTAAAAATGACTTATTTTAATAGTAAAATGGATTCGACAATCTCAAAAATTTTTGAAGCATTTAAAATTCTGAAATTTATTAACCCAATATTATATATAATGTGAAACTAACACTTTTTTAACAAATGTGATTGATATAAGAGGATCAACTTATATTAAACACAGCCACAACTTTAATATATTCTTTTTTCAAAATTTATTGGTATAAAAAAATTAAGAAACTCCTCTAAAAATGAAGCATACAAAACAAATTAAATATGTTCCAAGAAAGACCCATGAAAAATTTAGATCAAAATTTATTAGTATAAGTAAGAAAATTAAGAAACTCCCTAAAAATAAAGCATACAAACAAATTAAATATGTTTCAAGAAAGACCCATGAAAAATTTAGATCAGTAAATAAAACAGCCACAACTTTAATATATTTTATTTTCAAAATTTATTGGTATGAGAAAATTAAGAAACTCCTCTAAAAACTAAAAATGAAGCATACAAAACAAATTAAATATGTTTCAAGAAAGGCTTATGAAAAGTAAATAAAAAAGCTTTATGTTTCAACAAAGGTCCACCAAAAATTTAGATCAGTAAAATAAAAAAGCTTTTCCATTAATATGTGAGAGATTTTCTTAAGATTATTTTGGTAGCAGCTTGGTGAATAAACTGTCACTGAAAACATAATAAACGTAATACACTGAAAGCAATACTTTGTTAAGTTGAAAATTTCTGTATAAAAAATTAACCATATTAAACTTAAATATTTACAATTAACCATTAAAACTTATTGGGACAAAATTAAATTATTGTTATTCAATTTTTGTTTAATTGTTTTCCTCGTATCCATAAAGGTTTTATATTTTCTCCACTCTAATACATAAATAATATTAAGTACTATTTTTCCACTATAAAATAGATAAATATAAATATAATTAGTTACCAGTAAAGTTTTTATTAACTATAAAATACATAAATATAACCCACAAAATTAAATTATTGTTATTCAATTTTTGTTTAATTGTTTTCCTCGTATCCATAAAGGTTTTATATTTTCTCCACTCTAATACATAAATAATATTAAGTACTATTTTTCCACTATAAAATAGATAAATATAAATATAATTAGTTAGCAGTAAAGTTTTTATTAACTATAAAATACATAAATATAACCCAGTATAATGAAAGCGCTCCTCGGCATTTGGAGACATAACGAGTCAAGCGTGTGCATCAGGGTTTTGTGCCTGGCTAGCCTAATTTCTTGACTTCATAAATTATAATCAAATAAGCAGATGTTTCAATCCGTGGAGGCCAAGCACAGTGAGATGCTACCCCATCAATGTAATTGATTCTCATAAAGGGCGTTGTGTAGCTGTACTTCCCATAATGCGTAGTAGTGGAGAAAGAATGAAAACGTGAATGTTAGAATGAGAAATAGGATTTTGATTTGACTGCGCATGCATACATGTTTTTGGTGGTGCGCTGATAGCAGTGGCTTATTTATCTATGTTGGGATCATTCTAATTATCCAATCCTTGGGGGGTAAGCCATGCAAGTGTAAGCACACAATATTGTGGTCGCTATGCCGTGCCCATAAAGATTAATTTATTAGCGGAAGCAAAACTAAGTCTAGGTCTCCAGTGGAGAATATCTCTTTTCAGTTGTACATGCTCCCATTATCTAAAGAAATGGTATACTAGCTCTGCAATAAACAAATTGTTATCAACTAGGATTTGAGAAATATAAAACACAATAAATAGTGTGGGTGACTGTATTTGGTTTATCTACAAGAAATAGTGTGGGTGACTGTGTTTGGTTTGGTTTTTCCATGACCACAAACAAAATCTTCAATAGTAAAACGATATCCTGATACCTTAGAAATATGCAAGCATAAAACATAGAAAGATGCGTTGAAATCCTCACTGCCACAACTTGATCTTTCGAAAAGATTCTTTGGTTGTCAATTGAAACGATTAATGATTTAATTTAATTTGTTATTCTTGTATTTGAAATCGAAAACTGTGGCTTTTCATTTCTGAAACCGTTAATCTAATTTATTGGATTATGACTTATACCATGAATATTCCAGCATATCAAATCAGAACCACCCAAACAATTTTTTATTAATGAAATTTTAATGTCATCATAAGTTACCTGGTAGATATATCTACTGGCCAACAAGTTCAAGGTTTCTATTAGATCTTCTTTGACTCCCCTCGATAATACTAGTACTAGTTTAAAGGAGTCTAGGTCTAGAGTGAAATTATGTTCCCTTTTGTTGCTTAGCTAGAATCTCTCCTTATAATATTCTAGTGACTCCTTTTATCCTTGACTCATTTCGAATATTTCATCTTTGGTATTGCTATCCTTGACTCATCTCGAATATTTCATTTTTGGTATTGCTTGCTCTGCAGTAATCTTGATATTTGTTATTGAAAGCTTACTCCATTTGATCCTAGGTGGTGTTGCTATTTCCTTCAAAGATTATGAACCATTAGAGGGTTGCATCCTTCAGGGTGGAAGGAAACAACTTGAGCTGCTGCTCATTGACAGTGTAAGCATAATAAAACAAACCAAAACATGAAAGTGTCAAAATCCTCTATGATTAAACGATAGAAGTCTTGGAGCACAAATGGGTTAATTTTTTTCATTCTTACTTCTCCATCTCTCTAATGGGGAATGTAAACACTTCAGGTTGTTTATCTTTGGCAATTGTGTTTGCGGGTTTGTAGGGTTTTCTCCTTCTAAAATACCTTAAATATCCTTGCTTGCTTACAAAAAGGGCCTCAAAGGTCCTTATGGACAAGGCAACAGGGTCACAGTCAATAGAGAAGGGCTAGTTGCTAGTGGAAACAGGGGTTAGTGGTAGAAACTTTCTTGTATTGTCCCTAATTATTCGAGGCATAAAAGAAAGAAAATTTGAAAAAGAATATGTCTTTTTATTGTATTTTCTGAAAAATGATGATGTGTTTTTTTTCTTTTTTCGGGAGATAAAATGAAAGAATACATACTTTGACACCTCCCTGAAAATGGTACCGAAAAGTAATGGCCCTTAGTATTGCAACAACAATGATGTATCTCTCAACAATCTTAGCTTCAATTCTCAACTTGGTGCTCACACAAACTTAAGAGGGATCAACATTATATGTGCAATAGGAATTATCTTCTTCTCTTGTTGATCTTTATGCAAGTGGGAGTATTGAAATGAAGGTTAGATGCATGGAGACCATGCTAACTAATCTATGTTATAGAAACAATACATTTTCATAAAAGGAAATGGAACACAAGCCTATGCTAATTGCAATGGAAGAAAGAACACTTGCTAAATGACACACTTCTATGTTGTCTACAATGAATGGAAAATCACACTCGTTGAAATGAGAATAAAATTCTAATTTGTCGAAAAAAAAATAATTTTCAAAAATAAGCTAACGAGGACATCCATGACGTTTCTATACTTCCAACTATACTTCCAAGTTTCGCTATCAATGTCTCGTAGGTGTTGTAATATGTCAAAAAGATTAAACCATATGTTTATTGCAAAGGTGAGGGAGAAAGGAGGGATGGTTGCAAGTTGTTACATGAGCATGTTAACCAAACAGAACGCGAGTATGAGATGGGGAAAATTGTGGAAATGTCGAGAGATGATAATATTCAATTGATTAACATTAAGGCAACATGGTGCATTCTTATCTTAATGAAATCAAACTCTATGTGGTTCGTATATCTATAAAACTAGTTACATAGTAAAACAATCAACAATAAAATCTATATACCACGAAATAAAATCAATAAAATTCCAAAATTGTATTAAGAATTGCTACTACTATTAACAACTACATAAACAACCTATAAGAAGGTATTGTTCATAAAATATTCTACTTGACTATGAAGAAGAATCATGAAAAGATAATTTTCGAAAATGCTGGAAAATGAATGAAAGCATCCCACAAACAAAAGTACAAGAAGACATTGAAGGTCTTGGGGTTGGCCCAACCCAAGGATGCTCAGAGTCCTAAGGAAAACCAAGCTAAGAGCTTAAATAAAACATTTCTTTCATTAAATGAGAAACTAATCGTTCTTTTTATTCTTTCCTCTTTTCTCTATATTCCTACTAGGCTACTCAAGCCTCTTATTTATGTATACATTAGGGAGCAACCTCCTTGAGAGGAGGGTTACATTTCCCTCTAAAATGTTCTAGAAAATGGGATCTAGCTCCTATTCCATCTCGTAGCAACAGGAAGGGGCATTCAATACCTCAAGTTAATTGAGTTTAAGCATTCTTGCTACAGGGAACACATCTCATAAATATCTACAGTGTTACCTACCTATTCAAATTCTGCACAATAAATATGTTAAGGCACATAAAATAAGAAAAACACATTAAACTCTTCTAGGAACCCATTAAGCTAGAAAAATGTATCATTAAGTGCAAAATATGGGCTCATCCTAGTTTTTATGTGCTCAAAAGTGGATTGATGAGTCTTATAATTTACTTATTCTAGAAGCCCATTAACTACTTCTTATTTAAAACATAAGTCCATTTCAATGAATTGTCTAAGAGGTTTATTAACCATTAGTGTGGGTAATGGATGCCTCCCACCATTCAAACATAAATTACTTAAAAGCTCTTTGGCTCATCATATATATATACATGAAAAACTAATTAATTAAAAATATTTTTAACTTTATGAAATTAAATTAAATACAATAAAAAATATTATTATATTTTAATAATAATATGTATGATAGTTCATTAGGACAATAAGTGGTGACATTTTTTTACCAAAAGATTCATTTATAAGACCACATGACCATGAATGTTGTGTTATAATAAAATTTGTTAATTTCGCTTAAATAAAAGAATATATTAAAAAATCTCATTATGGAAATGTTAAATCATTTTTGTGATAGAATAATATCAAAAAATTTTAGAACACCCAAAATCATGAAACTTAACCAATATAATTTTGATTTTCAAAAAATATTTACATTCACTAACCTCAAAAAAAATCTTAAAACAAATATAATTCTGATTTTCATGATTTTCAACATCCTTGTCTTAAAATCATACCGAAATTTCTATTGGTTAGAGATGAGAAACTACACCACACAATTTCATCAAAATATGTAAAAATGTGCACACATTTTTTCATTCATTTTTTCATTCAGGGAAGAAGTGAAAATGGTCCGATAAAATAAACGTAAATCGTAATAATATTGACTTCCCAAAGTAACTGTTAATCGTAATAATGTTGACTATCTGGATAAAATGGTCCGATAAAATAAACGTAAATCGTAATAATATTGACTTCCCAAAGTAACTGTTAATCGTAATAATGTTGACTATCTGGATAAATAATTGCATGTCATGGACATGATAAAGTGTGTCAAACGTTTTTACTCTTTTTGAAATCTGAAATAAAATTATAAATTTTAATGATTTAAAATGTTTTAATGAATCCAAACAATTCAAAACAAGAAAACAAAAATGGAAACTCTTGAATTCAACTTACAACTTGACACGCCGACTTCGTCGAAAACGGCACGATAAAATCACATGCCAAGAGATATTTCCCGCACGTTGCCGAATTTAATTTCTTTAATTTCAACAATGGGTACAGTAGAAAATTAGAATAGTGACTATTCTAATTTTCTGTACTCAAAATTTGAAAAGTGTACCTAATGTTGAAATAAATATCAACACAGTGAAAAGCCAACAAAATATCGGATTAATCTGTGTAATATTGGAGTGTAAATTTCCATCACTCTCGCAATTATAATAATTAGAAAAATCCAACCAATCTGATTCATGGTGGAATTAGTGGAGTAAGTGTCCAGAGAATGTCGACATCAGCCAATGAACATCATTGATAGTGGGCACTGGGTGGATTGAATCAACTTTATGCAGGCGTCAAAGTCGTCGGTACACTCATCTGCATCCGCGTTTGTAGTCTTTCGTTGCGTTTTCCGCAACCATCTCGATTGTGGACACCTCCTTCCTAAATGTGTTATGTATCATCTACATATACTGGTATGCCTCATCTTCTCACATCAAACCAACTATCCCCAGGATTTCCTCTCCATACTCTCAGAGGCCAAGAGTTACTGCTCTTTCGCACATAAATCCGTCATTATTCCCTTCAATCAGGCTAGCGCTGAGAGGAAATACATAGATCGATTTGTAGAGAGAGGTGGGTTATATAAAGCTTGAAATCAAGAAACATAAATCAATGGGGAATCACCTGTGCTTTGCTAAACCGTACAGAACCACTGCGCCAGTGAAAGTCATACGGTGGAGCGATGGTAGCATTGAAAAAATTGGGGAGGCAATTAAGGTGGGAGAGCTTATGGTGGACAATCCCCAACAATTCGTGTGCCATTTCAGTGATCTCCAAGCAGGGCGTCGCATCGCAGCACTCCGTGCTGAGGAGGATTTGGCGTTGGGGGACGTCTATGTTCTTCTGCCAATGCAAAAATATTTGCGGTGTGTACTGTCGTCTTCTGACATGGCCTCGCTTAATTTGTTAGCTTCTCAATGCAACTTCGCCCATAGAAAGCACTCCTGTAACTCTCGAGTATTTCCAGCCGTTGGTACTGGCGATTTATCTGATTTTTCTTCAAACAATGGCTGTGCCGAGAAGACAAAGCAATTGCAAACAAAATTAACAGATGTGTTGGTGGTGCCAGAGTTGGAGTTAAATGAAGATGAAGAGCAGGCGCCGAAGTTGGGGTTGGGGTTGAGCCAGCACAGGTTACGCGGTCTTAGGTATTGGAAACCAGTGCTCGAGACAATAAATGAGTCCCCGCGAGTTCGCACACGGTAAAATCGCGGAAGCTCTCTCACAACACTGATTAGTGAGGTCTCCCCCTCACGGGATTTTGATGGACCTCGTTCTTTCCCACATCACATCTGAGAAATTCTGGAGCGAAGATTGCGCCGACGCAACCTCCGAACCATCCCGAACCAAACCAAGTTTGTGGCAATTGCATTCAGATGTATAAAAGTTTTTTAAGATGGAGTTATACCCAAATTAAATTGCCACAAACTAAAAGTTGACTCAAGAATGGCAACTTTCACTTTTGGTTTACTCGAGTTAATATAGGGATGTCAATATTGGGAACAATCTACATACTCATTGCAATAACCATTTTTTCTAAATAATTTGTATGTATTTATAAAAGGTGCTTTTAAAGCGTATACAATTTAAAGTGATCTTAATGATGGTATTGATTATAACGATATTTCATAAATTTTGGTTCTATAAATGATATTGAAAGTCAATTAAAGTTTGAAATAATTTTATATTTTTATTTATTTATTTCAATTTTAAAGCGGAGTAAATTTTGGTTTGGATTAAAATTTGGTTTAGATAGTGATTTTTTAATTTTGCTGATTTTTTCCTAAGGAATTTGAAATTAAGAATGTTTGAAATTTTTTAAGGTCTAAAATCAATTCAACACCCGCTAAAACAATTAAGGTTCTTAAATTTGATTTCAATTTTTTTTTATTTTTTTTCCAGAACTAAAATCTAACCTGTTTAAGCTTTTAAAAATGGAATAAAAATAATTACTATATTTGTATGATCGTTTATATATATAGCCTAATATTATAAATAATGTGAAACTAGCACAATCATATCAGTAAATGTGTGATGGCCCAGCCCTTTTCCACGTGGCGACACTGTGTCCACCGTACGAAGGATAATGCGAATAAACATTGAGATAACGCGGTTTGTACAGGTTCGGGATATTTCGGATGGTTTACTTGTGGTACAGGTTACCAACTCACACCTGCTGGTTTCAAGCCTTGACTTACTCCCGCCTTTTGACAGCCAACCCTAGTTCACTTGCCATTTCATTTTCACTGTGCGAAGTTCTTTGTTCTGCTCTACGAGGGTTTCTTTGCGCCTCTGATCCTCGCTCCGGCGCGGGTTCTTCTAGTGCCTCCGACCTCCTGCTACCCTGTGCGTTGGTATTATGGTGAGGGTGACAAGCTATTAACGCTCTGCACTGTAACTCGATATGTTTACTGTTTCTTTGTTTGCTCTCTGCTGTAACCAGGTTTGTTCCACACTCTGTTAACTTACCTTTTGCTATTATGACAAGTTCCTCTCAGTCCCGAGCTCACCTAATCGTTCCACTTCAATCCGTATTCAAGGTAAGTTATGGTTCGATGTTAAACCCTGCTTCTCCACCTCTTACAGAGTCTAACAGGTTCGCTCCTTTGCTCTTCAGGTTATGGGTGTCGGGTTGTTTACAATGTTGCCCGTCCAATTCAGGTAAATACCCAATGCAACTGTGTCTTTTCGTTATCAGAAGTTCCTTACCGTTTTCCCGTCTCAGGCGCTAAACCCCGTCTATTTTGTTGTTGCAGGTTGCTCGGGTGGTTGGCCGCCATGGGCTCACGCTCTCTGTGCGTTCTGGAGGCAACCTAAAACCCCTTTCAACTTGGTGTAACGGGTAGGGTCTTGTCCAGCTCGGCCTGTTTGTTAGATTAGTGAACAATCTGTGGGTTTTTGTAATTAATGCTCACGCTTCTGGATTGTACACAAACTATATTAAACTGTTTCTTTTTTTGAGGTCTGGTATGTATATAATAACCGTCGTTTCGACCTGTAATCGACCTGGTCCGTCTTTGTTGCTTGGGTTTCTTGAGTCTGTTCGGTTGCCTTTCTTGTTTCTTGTAATGACTTTAATTATCGGAGGACAATGGTTCGGTGAGCGTTCTATGCTCAGAGAACTTATGGTGCGTTTTGTTCATAAAAGTTACATTACATAAAACTCCTGTATACTTTATCTCCAGCATTTACAAATCTTATGAAAAACATTTAAGTTGATATGCTTGTTACCTGGTTTATTGTGATATCGTTGGTTGTCAATCCGCTCTTCTGTGTGGGTTAGCTCCCTGTAGCAGCACCTTCTCTTTACTGTCTTCTAAATTCCAGTTTGTACTCAATATTTCGTATCACATTCGTATGCTTGTTGTGTATAACTTACAGTGGATGCTTAAGAAAATAATATTAATTGAATAAGCTACAGTATGCCTATTATAGCCTTCTTGCAGTGAATGCTAATACAGAAAAAAATATCAATATATTAGTGTGACAATGGTTCTTTAAACAAACAGTTTTTCTTCTTTTCAAAGGAAATGTATCTGTCTTTTCTTGTTCCAGGAGAGTTTTTTTTTTGAAAATATTAGCAGTAGATTATTTCATTTGCAAATAGTATGATTCTGTTACAGGGGTTTTTCGTCTTGCTGTCTGTTACTCTCGTGCTGAAGGGGTCTCTCCCCTTGTTCTATCCTTTTCTGTTAATAAAAAACAATATAAATAATTATGAATAGTTTTATTTTTTTTATTTTTATTATTATTATTATCATTTTCATGTTAATGAATTAGAAATTGAGTAATTATTGTATCTATTTTAAGTCTTTTTAATCTATTTGGTATTGTGAAAAATTAAATATTTTTTCACTTCATTTTCATGTTAATGAATTAAAAATTCAGTAACTATTAGATCCATTTTAAATCTTAATCTATCCAATGTTGTGAAAAATCAAATCTCTTTTCACTTTAAAATAGGTTCACATATAAATCCATTTGATTCTTCTCGATACTTAATAGATCCAAAATTAAAATAGATCTAAACTCATTTAATTATTCATTATAATTATTTATAATTATAAATATAAAGAATTTAATAATTTTACGCTCCCGACACTACGGCTAATGGTTGGTGGCACTACAGTGTAATAATGGTTTGTTCTGGGCTCCATGATCGCGCACACCCTGGCTCTGCGTACGCCTAGGGTTCTGCTGCTGCGCCCCCATCCCTGCGCCTAGCAGCTTTGCTGCTAGGCTCGTGATCCTTGGCCGCCTGGGCCCCTGCTCTTCTTCTCCTCCTCCTGGGCCTCCTGCTCTGCTCTAGCTCCAGGGCTCCTCTCCGGCAGCCCCCTCCCTCCCTGTTCCCTCTGCGATCTGGCTCTCTAATGGCTGGATTTGATCCCCCGCCTTCTAACACCGAAGACTTTGAGAAACAGTTTGCTTCTCTCATCCCTGAGAATGCAACAGGCAAAATCCGTCCTTCTGCTTCCAAGTTCATCAAGAAACTAGATGAAATTCCAAAAGTTTCTCTTCCTCCATCTCTCCCGAGGAAGGTTGCAATCTCTCTAGCAGAAAGAGGTCTGGTCGGTCAGTTCACGGGACTCTGGCCCTCTCCGAGATCAGTCCAAAGATGGGTAGAACGCAACTGTAATTCGATAGTGCAAGGGAAAATCGCAATCAGATTTTGTGGAAGAGGCTACTACACATTCTTATTTGAATCAAAGGAGGACAGAAATCTCATTTTCGGAAATGGCCCCTATTTTATGGACTCTCAGGGTCTATACCTGAATAGATGGACTCCGGACTTCGATCCGGAGATGGACGTACCAAATGCAGTCCCAGCTTGGGTCCGCCTACCCCATCTGCCACTCCACTGCTGGGGAGACGAATTAGTGAAGGCTATTGGGAACGCTGTTGGTAAATTCATAGACAGATCTGAACCAAAGGAGAACATGCATGCTTGTGCGAGGATATGTGTCAAAGTAGATCTGGGGAAAGGACTGCCGGAAGCCATCAAGATCAAAGTAGATCAGTGGACACACATACAACAAGTGGACTATGAGCAGCTACCCTTCAAGTGAAAGGTATGTCATGAGTATGGGCATTTCACAAATAGATGTAGTAAATTAAAAACAAATGAATCTGAAGGAAACATTGAAATCTCGGAAGGCGCATGGGAACAAGTTAAAAATAAAAAACCCAATCCCCCTCCCGGTCCAAGCTCTAAGGCTCCCTTGGAAAACTCCTCCATTCCTTCTCATCCATCCAGCTTAGCCCCTCCTTTCCCCTCATCATCCAACCCCTTTGAATCTCTGTCAGCAGAGGACCCCATATCCCCTCTCCCCTCTCCAAGAGGCAATGCTCTAGCAATCTCCTCCCCCCTCTCCCTCCCCCAGCCCTCCCCTCCCCCAACTGTGGATCGAATTCTAACCAGAAACAAAATAAAAGAAAATAACCTCTCCTCTGATCCCCCTAGAAAAGTAGGCAGGAAGTCAAACAAAGAAACTAGGGATGAAAACGCAGCTAAAGAAATGGCCACTGGAACTCAGCAACCAATGGACACCTTCCTAGACAAGTCAAAAGGAAGTGGGGAAAAGATGAAAGAGAAGAGCGGGATCCACACCAAAAATGGTAAATGATGATTTTGGTCTCTTGGAATTGTAGGGGGATGGGCTCCTCCCTAAAAGCAAATGCAGTCCGGGATCTTCTTAAACTCGAGAAGCCAGATCTTCTCCTCATCCAGGAGACCAAAATCTCTGACCAAGAATTCCAAAATCACACAAAAAGAAGCAAAAATTATTCAGGTACAGCAATAAGCGCAGCTGGCGCATCAGGAGTTATAGGAACCATATGGAACAAAACAAATGGGATCTCATAAATCAAAACTCACACAACTGGTGGGTCAAAACTGACATTCAGAACAAAGCTTCAAAAGGGGACTACACTATATATAACATCTATGCACCAAATCATTATAGGGACAAAGCCTCATGCTGGGACATAATAACCACAGATCTCCAATCAGTTCAAGGAAGGAACATATTCCTTGGAGGAGACTTGAATCTAATAAGGAATGTTGATGAAAAACTAGGAGGAAATTTCTATGCAGATCCATCAAGAGACTCCCTAGAAGCTATAATCCAAACTCATAATCTGGTGGACATCCCTCCTCAAAATGGGAGGTTCACCTGGAGTAACAAGAGAATTGGCAACAACAACATAAAAGAGAGGCTAGACAGAATCCTCGTTCAAGAAGGAATAGTTGCAAGTTTTCCCATTATCAAAAACAAAATTATTCAAGGCTACGCCTCAGACCACAAACCTGTGGTCTTGACTCTCGATAAGTGAAGGAACTTGGGGCCTCTCCCTTTCAAATATAACAAAGCCTGGGACAACAAAGAAGAATTTCGAAATCTGATACAGGAGCAGTGGGCGAAGGAAGTCATTGGTTCGCCCCACTACATATGGGAAACCAAGCTTAAATCCCTCAGATCAGTTGTCAAACAGTGGGCAAGAAGCTACGTAGCAGAGGAAAACAAAAAAAGAACAGACCTCCATAAACAACTAGAGCAATGGAACCAAGAAAAAGAAAGCATTCAATACACAAAGGAGGATCAATCCAAAGAAAATGGAATGTATAAAGAATTATACAGGAAAAATAGGATGGAGGAAGAGGAACAAAGGCAAAAATCTCGGTGTCTTTGGCTTCATGCTGGAGACAAAAATACTTCCTTTTTTCACAAAAGTATAAAGCTACGACGCGTAGGGAATCAAATAGAGAGAATCATGGTGGACGGGAAAGAGATAAGGGACCAGGAAGAAATCAAGGAGGCAGCCTACAGACACTTCAAATCCATTTTATCCATAGACCTCCAGTCTCAGGATAACGAGGAGTTTCTAAGCCCAATCGAAAATAAAATCTTAGACTCGCAAAACAGAGAGCTGGATCAAGAGGTCACAGAAGAGGAAATTAAGTTGTCAGTGTTTAGCATGCAGTAAGACAAGGCTCGAGGCCCTGATGGGTTCACAGTGGCCTTCTATAGAAACCACTGGGAAACTATTAAGAAGGACTTCATAAGGATGGCGAAAAACGTCTTCTCAAAATATAAAATGGGAAACAATATCAAATCCTCCCATCTAGCCCTTATTCCCAAGGATCTCAACCCCGTCTCATTCGACCGTTTTTGTCCATTTTCCTTGTGTAATGTCTCATACAAAATCATTACTAAAGTCCTAGCCAATAGGCTCAAAAAACTGCTCCCCCACCTCATCTCAGAGAACCAAGGGGGTTTTGTCCCAAACAGATAAATCACGGACAATGTCATCCTTATTCAAGAGGCAATCCACAGCAGCATAAGCAGGAGGGAAAGGGGAATGATCATCAAATTATACATGGCAAATGTCTTCGACAGGGTCAACCACCACTTCTTGAAGGAAGTCCTCATGAAATTTGGGATATCCAACAATTTTATCAGCACTATTATGGAGTGCATCACCCACCCCTGGACAACTCCTCTGATTAATGGCAGACCAAGCAACTATTTCAAAAGATCTAGGGGACTGAGGCAAGGTTGCCCCCTCTTCCCCTTTTTATACATCATCATGGCAGAAACCCTGAGCATCCATTTGGAAAAACTCCGAAAGCAAAAAGAAATCACAGGAATCAATATAGAAAGAGGAACCAAGGGAATAAATCATTCGCTTTTCGCAGATGGCACTCTCCTAATTGGGGGAACCTCTAGCTTGATGGCAAAAAGATTTAAGAAAACGCTAGACTCCTTCCTATCAGCTTCTGGAGGAAAACTAAATAACCAAAAATGCAAGATATACACTTGGAATGTTCCCTTGCAAATCATGCAAAGAATTTCCACAATCCTTGATATTCCAGTTCAAAGAAAATGGAGCTACTTTATGTACGTGGGACTGCCTCTAGCAAAAGAATCTGTGAAGTCAAAAATCTGGGTGAAGCACATAGAAAAATTGAGAGGAAAACTTCAGAGTTGGGGAATGACTTTGCTCAATCTGGATGGAAGAACTACCCTCATCAAAGCCATCCTCTCTGCCCTCCCCATTTAACAATTCACAGTCACTCTAGCTCCTGCAAGCACACATAAACATATGGAAATAATCATAAGGAGCTTCCTATGGCAGGGAGGAAGGCAGGACTCCAAAAAATTCAGTCTGGTTAAATGGGATCAAGTTACCCTCCCATTCGAAAAAGGAGGATTAGGAATAAAAATCCCAAGTCTCTCCAACATGGCGATGGGTTTCAAACTTATTTGGAGAATCCTCAATGGGAAAGGCTCACGGTGGGTAGAGGTCATCAAAAGGAAATATTTGAATGGCCCCAATTCTAACATCCTCTCAGAAACAATAGTGGATAGGCAGTGCACTCTAGTTTGGAAGCTCATTAAAAAAGCCCTCCCTCAATTCAGAAATCACATATCCAGAGTGCCAGGAAGTGGAAGAGAGATCAACATCTGGGCGGATATAATCATGGGAACAAGACCAAGGAACTTAACTCAAAACCTCATACCTCTCCAAATTTGGATGGAAGAAAAAAACTTGAATTCCTTATATGACATCTCCACTTGGGAACATAACAGTTGGCAGGACTGGAAGCGTCTCTCCCCTCCAATCGATCTCAGGGACCTTTGGACTGAGCTCAAGATATCTCTCTCAGGTTCAGCTCCTATAAACAAAATGACAGAGGACAGATTTGCTTGGGACCCCAATGGAGGGAATTACAGAGTCAAAGACGGCTATAAGCTTCTCCAGAATGCCATGGTCTCCAACAATTGGGCTCTTCATAAAGCGGTTTGGAAATCAGAATGTCTTCCGAAGGTAAAGTTCTTTAATTGGACTCTCCTTAAAGGCAAAATCCTCACGGCTGAAAACCTCAGAAAAAGAGGCATCCTTGGTCCCTCAATATGCTGTCTTTGTCAAGCCGAGGAAGAAAGCAGCCTTCATCTTTTCCTTGAATGCCCCTTTGCCCAAAGCTGTTGGAAGCTCATCATCAGCCCCCTAAGTAGAGGACAAACGCCCGACCAGATCACTTCTCTTCACAAAAATTGGGGAAACTACTACCCCTACCCCAAGAAAAATAAGAATCCTATCACTATACTGTGGAGCAACATTCCCTGTACTCTATGCTGGCAAATATGGATCACTCGAAATAAATGCATATTCAACAATCGAAAGCCCAACATCTCCAGCACCTTGGCAAAAGCAATAGCGCTCATCTCAGAGACTATAAGTGCCAATGGAATGTCCCAACCAGACCAAGAAAGCTGGAACAAAAGTGAGACCGAATGATTTAGCAAATTCAGTCTCAAACTGGATATCAGAAACCACACTCCCTCCAATTTAGGCCAAAAAAGGAAGGAGTGGAAGCTCAGAGGCACCAAAGAGGAAGTCACTCAATGGATATTAAATCAAAAGAGGCCTACCCTCCAGTTCGACGGAGCATCTAAAAATAATCCGGGAAAAGCAAGTGCAGGAGGAGTTATAAAGGATCATCAGGGCAAAGTTATGGTCACTTATGAATGGGGCTTGGGCAACATGACCAATAACAAGGCTGAGGCATACAACCTCTTTCTGGGCACCTCAATCCTGAAGAAACTAAACATGCTAAATCCAATCATTCTGGGCGACTCAGCTATTCTTATAGCAGTCATGGTTTCAGGGGGAGATTTTAAGCAAATCGCGCTTAACAACATCAAGAATCAGATCACGGACAACATCAAGGAAATAACAGGCGTCACCTTCAAACATGTATTGAGAGCTAACAATACTAAGGCGGATGATCAAGCCAACAAGGCAACCAGCAGGCCAGTTGGCCAAGTTAGAGAGAATGAAATTATCTATGGCAAACCAATTCCTTAGATCATCCCATCCCACCCCAAATCCTCAAAATCTGGGACACATCAGCAATCTCTCCTTCCGAAATGCACCTGTCCCTAAGCTCCCTAATCCCCTGGCAAATCTCTATGATTGCACCTTAGAGATCCTCATCTCTTCGATCCACACACAAGACTCCACCTCTGTCATTTCTTCCAGGTATGAGCTCTGGATCCTCATGACCCCCGCCGCCAATTTCAAGCCTCAGACAGGCGGTTTGTACGCCAAATTCGCTCTTGCCTGCATTAAAATCTTCGACAGGCCTCTCACTCATCTCACTGTCAGGAAGCTCCTCTGCCCGAAATCTCAGCACAGGCCCTCTTCACCCTTTAAATTAAGCAAATCCCCATTCTCCCTTCACAAATCGACCAGCGCAGCGAAGGTTAATCTCTCTGCCTTCATTCGGAGTAGTTCAACTTCAGAGGCCGTTTCAACTCATCCAGAGAGTGGAGGCCGACCTCCCTACGTGGCAATCTTGGGCGCTTTCGTTCCTCGGTTTATTTTTAGTACTAATCACTCCTTTGTTTCCTTGTATGAGCACCTTCTCCCTTCTGTCTTCATCCTCGTCCAGGCTGCCATCATCTCTGCCGCCTTCTTGGTCCCTCTCCCGAACAGGAAACTCGTCCTGCTCTCCCCCTCTCAGCCCCTTTCACTTCCCTTTTCCTCCTCTGCTCTCTGTATCCACCTTTAGCAGCAGCTTGCCCCAGTTGCAACTCTACAAGTTTTTGAAATGGCAGACCAGCAGGAAGCCCGTGAGCCAGTAGTCAATCCCTTGGAGAAAGTCATCACTAACAGTGAATTCACCCTGTGCAAAGCCCACTGTTTTATGATTGCCAGATTCATCAAACACTTCAATGAACTCAAGGAGGACTTTCAAGCAGATAGCAGGTCCAAAAGGAAGAAGTTGGAGAAGCAGAAAGCAGAGATTGAGGCACTCAAGGAGAGATGCAACCATATGGAGGAAGCGATTTCCCACATCAAGACCTTAACTCAGAGCATGCAAGCAGAAGCCTCGACTAGGGCCAGCACAAGAAAAGAAGCTCAACCTGATGACTCAGTCAATCAACAACAACCTTAAGATATATGCATTGCAAATTTTGTCTGTTAGTAGGTTCTTTTGTCCGGCAATATAGCCGTTACCTCTTTCAAACAGTCCACTGTGTTTTTAGCAACAAGGATCAAGGGTCTGCGCACCCATTTTGGATCCTCTCCTCCCTGTTATTTTCTCTCATATGTAATAGGACATAGTCCTCGATGTTTTTATAATATATAAGTAACTGATCTTGTTAAAAAAAAAATTATAATATAAATATAATTATTAATTTTATGTTTATATTTTTTAATTTTATATAATTTCACATACTTAAAATAATTTACTAATAACTATAATCATTATATTTTGATTAAATTAAAATGTGTGCAACACATTTTATTATAATATCTCTACTATATTAGACTATAAAATATTTCTCCAAATAATTATCAATTCCCAAAAAATCACTTAAATCTATTTTAATCAATTATCTAAAAATATTTATTCACCATTACCATGCATAAGGGCTACGTGCTATTTATAGTGAATCACTTTAACAAAATGGTTGTTATGTGTATAAGAATACATCAATGATTCAAACATAAATGATAACATAAATTATTTAAAAGTTCATTGGCTCACTAATGTTTTAAAAGGTGGTAGATTATTCTATTATGCAAATTGCTATAATATAATACAATGCTATACCATATATAATATATATATATATATATATATATATAATAATAATTAAAAAGATTTTTAATTGTGTGAAATTAAATTATTTACCTTAAAAAATATTATTAATATATTTAATAATAATTAAGATAACAACATAAAAACAATTACTAATATATACTTCAAAAATAATTAATATGATAGTACGTTAGAAATAATAACTGATGCAATTTCCGTACAGAAACTTATCCAATAACACCACATGACCGAATGTTTGTGTTATGGCAAAACTCCAAAATATGTAAATGTCTGCACAATTTTATTTTGTTTACGGGAGGAGAAGTCATATGAAATAAATGTAAATCGTAATAACGTTGACACACATAAACCAAATGTAGATACATTTATAAAATAAATGTAAATTTTAATAAGGCAGTATAGTTAGTGTTCTCTGCTTTTTAGTTTAATTATTAAACTTGGAAATATATGAACTAGTTTTCATTCTTAACAAGAATTACAATCAAAATAATAAGATAAATTATGATTGCATTATCCTTACACAAAGATAATAAAGATTTTTATTTGTGGATGATTTTTTTGTAAACTTTAATATCATATTTTTTCATTTTATTTTGTGATGGCATTTTCTTACTAAATTATTGTAGGGGAGAACTGAAGCTCATTGTTGCCCATTTATCTAGTTACTATGTTTTGTTAAATGTATTTTTTGGCTCATGCTTAACAATGAAATACACACTTATATTGTATTGGCCCAAAAGAAATCGATGGTCGTCGAAACCTAAATTGTCTTGAATAATAATAAATGAGAATGTTACCATACTCATGTATAAGGACTTGTCATCCAACCAAATTTGAGTGTGTCTACTACTCATATACCACTTAGCAATAACATAAAACTGTGCAATAAAATATCTATCATTTAAATACATAGAACATTGTGTTTGTTATAATTGTTTTTTAATTAAAGTGTATTAATATTCCCAAAACTAATTGAAAATTTTATAAATATTCAGCATGCAACATATCATACGCTTTTTTTATACAACATATCTATTAAATTACTTAATTTAATAACATTGTTTAATAATGGCCTAATTTAAATTACTTTATATGATTAAGGAAAAAGAAAATTACTTTCTTGTTGTCTACAACTTCATTTCTACAAAACATAAAGTGATTCTATAAATAAAGGACATTTGATCTAAGGTACCTACATAATTTTCTATTTATTAAAACTTGGTAAACAGATAATCTTTGAAATCACAATTTGTATTACTTAAATTACCATTTAAAATATTATTTGTCATCTAGAAATGTTAAGATTCCATTTTAACATTACAATTAAAGTAATTTTTTATGTTAAAAATTGTAGAAATGAAAAATAATGTTATAAACACTTTATATATAATTTAAAAATATTAAATTTAAAATCAAACCGGTGAAACCATGCCATAAAGATTATTTAAAAAAAAATATAATAATATTTATTGATGTTTGTTTTATTAGCATTCAAATTTCATTATGCATATTTTTCATATTTTTGTGGATGGGTACAAACGAAACAATCGAATTTGATGAATTCAACTTGGCCTGGAGGAAATATTGATAGTATTAAATTGCATCCACTTGTCATAACTCACTTAGTAGTCTTTATGTACTGCTCTTATTTATTGTAATAAATAATGTGCCATAAACGTGTGAAGGTTTCATCCCACTAGCAATGAATCTTATTTATTGTAATAAATAATGTGCCATAAAAGTGTGAAGGTTTCATCCCACTCACAATGAATCCTGATTCTTAGGTATAGTTCGCTTCATCTAATTAAGTTGAAATTGATGCGTCATATATTTTTTTATTCTTAATAATATTAAAATACTATCAACAAAAACGCCACTAAATGTCGATTGATGTGTTAAATATAGTGTATTTTCACATATCTTTTTATTATTCACAATATTAAAATATTATCAAAAAATTCCAGTAAATGTCTTGTTAAATAAGAAAGAGGCCGGGAAAATAAGTCATTGAAAATTTAGTTCGGAAATCATAACCATAATTCATGCTATCATAATATTTAAGAGATACCTTAATGCCATTCAAATAACAAAAACAAGTTGTCTACTTCTTAAATTCATGTAAAATAAATTGTGAGCTTTCTACAATGCTTCTAGTAAATTTAGGCCATAAAACAAAAGATTAAAATAACTAAAAAACAAATTGTCTATTTATTAAGTTCCCCTTAAACAAATTGTGAAGGTCGAAATGCTTTTTACAAAGTTTCTATGAAATTTATTTTAAGAAAAAATATATGTACTTGTTTATCAAAATTTTACTACAAAGTTTCTACAAAATATATGATAAAAAAATTTGTACTCCTTAGTCAAAATTCTTCAAAATGTTTCGACTAAATTTAAGCAGAAAATACTATTAAAAAGAATTTCTTCCAAGAGATATATGTGAAAATATAATCCAAATTAATTAAGGTAATATAACATCTTAATTAAACTTCAAAATGAAACATCTGTTGGTTTTACATTTCATCCTGTGCTCAACGAGTTCATAAGATGATTACTCTTTAATATGGAATTTGTATGAGCATGACAAAACCAGTATAAGTAGGTAAAAGTAACTATTAAGCAGTGAGTGAATAATAATTAGCATATTGTCTTTTCATTTATTATTTTGTAGATTAAATATTATATAATTTTTATTATTATGTCATTTTTTAATCTTTGAAAAATACGATCTCCAATGTTTTTTATCTTGTGTTGACAGAGTATAAGGAAAAGGTCTTGACCTGTGTAATATTTTAAGATTTTGCAATTAAATTCTCGCTATTCGCAATTAAGCACGTTGTACTTTTTGGAATTGTACTGTATCAAAAGAGTACTTTGTAACCAACAACCAATAGAACCTTATGGCTCAGACCATAATGGAAACTAGCATAATCATAATAAAGACGTGGAGAAGAAAAGTGATTGGAAACTCAAGAATTATCTTTCATTCCATAATGGAAACTAGCAGAATCATAATAAAGATGTGGAGAAGGAAAATGATGGGAAACTCAAGAATTATCTTTTATTCGTTACTCCGTTTACTAAAGGTCTGAGCCATAAGGTTCTACTTGTGGTTGGTTACAAAGTACTCTTTTGATACAGTACAATTCCAAAAAGTACAATGTGCTTAATTGCGAATAGCGAGAACTTAATTGCAAAATCTTAAAATATTACACAGGGCAAGACCGTCTCCTTATCCTCTGTCAACACGATCAAAAACATTTGGGATCGTATTTTTCAAAGATTAAAAAAACTGACACAATAATAAAAATAATATAATATTTAATTTACAAAATAATAAATGAAAAGATAATACGCTAATTATTATTCATTTGAAAAAATAATACGCTAATCATTATTCATTTATTGTTTAATAGTTACTTTTACTTCCATTTACTGCTTAATAGTTACTTTTACCTACTTATACTAGCTTTGGAGTGCTCATGCAAATTCCATATTAAAAAGTAATCATCTTATGAATCATGAGCGCAGGATGAAATGTAAAACCAACCATTGTTTCATTTTGAAGTTTAATTAAAATGTTACATTACCTTAATTAATTTGGATTATAATAAAGACGGGGAGAAGGAAAGTGATTGGAAACTCAAGAATTACCTTTCATTCCATAATGGAAATTAGCAGAATTATAATAAAGACGTGGAAAAGGAAAGTGATTGGAAACTCAAGAATTATCTTTCATTCCATAATGGAAACTAGCAGAATCATAATAAAGATGTGGAGAAGGAAAATGATGGGAAACTCAAGAATTATCTTTCATTCCATAATGGAAACTAGCAGAATCATAATAAAGATGTGGAGAAGGAAAATGATTGGAAACTCAAGAATTATCTTTCATTCGTTACTCCGTGTACTAATGACCATTGTTGTGGAATTTAATGCAAGAGGTGTGTAGGAATTTAATTACCCGAGCACTGACTATGTAAAGTGATTGTATGATGGTAAAATTCCAATCATGATTATGTAATAAGAGCCAATGTAACTGAACAAATCATCATTAAAAAAATCAAAATTAACATAATTAATAAAATAAATTATTTTTTGTAAAGTTAACTTTAAAAATTTGCATTTGATTTTTTGGTCAAAGAGCAATTATTCACCTTCAACGCATTTTCGAATGCGTTATACGGGAAATGCGTTATACCTTCCCTACGATAGGGATAATAATGGTGACTGTCTTGATAATTAATTATATGTCATAGATATACTAAATTAATTGTCTTGCACAATATGATTATATGTCATAGATATACTAAATTAATTGTCTTGCACAATATGATATAAATAAAAAAAGTGTCAGGGGTTTTGGTTTTCTAAAATTTGAAATAAAATTATAAATTTTAGTTATTTAAAATGTTTAAATATATATTGATTCAAATGGAAAATGGTATCCACCCATGGTATTTATCAATCTATATTGTTTATCCACTCATGGAATTTACTATTATATTGTAAGTGGCATCCATCCATGGTATTTATTCACCCATGGTATTTTCCCATGATATTGTGACATCCACCCATGGTATTCATTCACCAGTGGAATTTACTTATGATATTGTAACCAAAAAACGCTATAAGTGACAAGTTGAATTTTGTAAAATGAAAGATTGTCCACAACAATGTAGAATTTATAGTTATTATCTGTTTTAATAAAAAAGATTTCTTTGCATTTTTCTTTTATTGGGTGTTCTCCTTTTTTGCTTTTGGCATTTCATTTTTCAGATCTTGTAGGCCTCCCCCCATGATCTGGATCAGTGCTATCGGAGTCAGGCTACGATTCCATGGGAATGAGGGCTTGATGCATATTTCAGTTTCAAATCTTTGCAGCACTATTTAACAAACTTCAAGCATGTGCTATGACCTCGACAAAGCACTTTCTTGGTCAAAGCAAGAACAATTTTTCTTTTTTCTTTTTTTTGCAGAATTTTTTTTGGGTGGCGAGTTTGCAAATCAAGTTTGAAATTTTTGGTGACAAATTTACCAAATAACATATCTAGATTCCTTGCGAAAAAATACCCAAATTTAAAAAAAATAATTTTCCGAATGGAAGTCCACATGAAAGAGATATCACTTATTTAAAATCAGCTATATTGTAGATATTTTTCTAACGACAACTCGTGGATTGTGGCTCTCCTATCATTTTTTTTTCTATTTTTGTGTATAATTTTAAAAAAATGATTATATATTTGAGTTCCTTTCGAAAAAATACACAATTTAAAAAAAACAATTGGTCGAATCGGAGTTCAAATGAGGGAGATATCACTGATTTAAAATCAGTGATTTTTTCACAACTTTTGTGATGGAGAAACAATTGCAACACGAATTTGAGTTTCGAGAGTGCTTAGATATGGATTTCAAAGACATCGAAATATGAAGAATGGTAATTATGTTTCCAAAAACAGTTTATAATAAATCATTTAAGTTATATTCATCGAGTTATGTCCATTTTAAATCTGCAGCAACATTCATAGCGAGTTCCTTTAGAGACGTGCCCTCCGACCCCATTTTGGTAGGCACCTGCTTCACATTCATTAGTTTCAGCATAGAAGTATCTGGCTTGGGTTCTTTATAGACGTGCCCTCCCACCCCAGGCTATGTTGGCGCCTGCTACTTTATCAATAGTCAGCATCACGGTTATGGATCAATCACACAAAATCCTTGTCATAGAAGTCCATTTGCTAGGCCTCACACTGTTAGTATCATAGTTGGTTGGTCACAAGCATTACAGGGTATATCTATCCTCGGATCTTCATTTTTCATGGTTATGGGTCTTCCAAAATCCCACACTTCATCGAAGTCTATTTGCTAGGTCGCGCACTATCAGTATCAAAGTTCGTCACAAGCATTACATTGTATCTCTATCTTTAGATCTTTGTTCATCGTGGCTATGAGTTAACCACACAAAACCCTTATCTTTAGTGGTTTTTCATATTCGACAAAGACTTGGCAAGAAGTAACTTCACGCAGTGGGGACCATTTCTTTTTAAGGAGGGAGGAATGATGCGAATGGAAAATGGCATCCACCCATGGTATTCATCCACCCATGTTATTCATCCACCCATGGAATTTACCCATGGTATTGTAAATGGCATCCACCCATGGTATTTTCCCATGGTATTGTGACATCCATCCATGGTATTTATTCATCCATGGTATTTACCCACACATGGAATTTACTTGTGGTATTGTAACCAAAAAAGGATAAGTAACAAGTCATATTTTGTAAAAGAACATATTATCCACCACAATGTAGCCTTCGTAGTTATTATTTGTTTTAATAAAAAAAGTTTCCTTATGGTTTCTTTTATTGGGTGTTTTCCTCTTTTTCTTCTGGCATTTCATTTTTTCAGATCTTGGGGGCCTGCCCCAAAGATCCATTTCAATACTTTAAATCTTGGGGGCCTCCCCCCAAGATCCAGATCATATATAAATCTAAATTTTTAAAATTAAAAAATATTTTACAACACTCAAATTCAAGATACAACTTCATGTACGCATTTCTTAAAATTCGGTAACATAAAGAGAAACAAATATGTTTAATTGAGGTTATAGTTTATGGTTTGATTATCTTAGCTAGAGCTTTTGAATCCTCACTTACTTGCAACATACTGTAACAGTCTTAGGGTTTTTATTTGTATCTGCATTTTTTTCTATGGGGATGCCAACTAGAGAATGTTAACCCCTTCTTGATTGATAATGTTTTTATTCTAGCTTCTAGAGGTTGTATTATCCATTTAAGCTTCAGTCGAGTGGTACCATGCTCCCAAATCATGTGGACTTGCCTTTGGGTGAGACTATAGAGGGTACTTTAAAGTAGTATGGGTTAATCCTTCATGTAGGGGCCTATCTTCCTCAAATTCCAGTGTGGGCCACTCCTTTCCGGACCATCCCCGAGATTCGTCATTGTCAATAGAAATGTAGTGCTTTATTGACCATGCCAGACATGAGCAGTGTGCACATACTATTTTGTAGGTTTCCAAGGAAGGAGGATAAGGGACTATTCCTAAGCTCAGTGGGGGGAGGTCCAAATAAAAGTGTGCCCATAAACATATTAAGGCATTGGCATTAATGAAGGAGCTAACCCTAAGCTTAGACATTAATATGGATAGAGTTGATTCCATGTCTAGGAGAGCCATAGGGGGTAAACTCAGTTATATCTCGGTGTCTCATGAACAAATCCTCTCCTAGGTTAGGGTAAGTTAGAAGTCTTTGGTGGGATATATGTTGATCATAAATATTGTGGTCAACAAATGGATTCACTTCCATTTCCTATCAAAGGCCGATTTGGAACTTATCCTTAGCAAACCTTAGGTCACAGGCAGGGGTTCACTTTTTTAATAATAGTGGCACCCAAATTTCTTCTTGAGGATAGAACTGCAACTACGAGACCATTTGTGGGTATGCTTCTGGGGTTCCCACTTGAGCTCTCGTCTAAATAAATCCTTATCAAGGTGACAATCTTTTTGGGTGGGTTTGCTTTCTTAGAATAAGCCTCTTTTCTTGTTGTTGATAAGAAAATGACATGGATCCTTGTGGTTAGGGGTTGCCTGTACCACTAAAAATTGTTTAGGGGGAGAAATTTATCTTTCAACCTCTCGACTACTAGCAAAAACCTTTCAGATGCTGAAACTATAAAGAAGTGGGTCACCTAGTTAGTTCTTATGAGGCCTCCCCACGTCAATGTTCTTGCTTAAATGCCCACCGCAAAGTTTTGGCTAGGCCTCTCATGTTCTCGGTATCCCAAAATCCCTCCCTTTCATTTCAGATGGTATTAATGGATTGGTGCCCAAAAGTCTCCCTTGAGCCATATATGAAGAATTATAATAGCAAGGTTGCAATCTATCTCTCGAACCTTAAATATTTGGCAATGGAGAATAGTCATTCCATGGGTCCCCTATCTCTACATATCAACGAAGGTCTTATCTTAAGTGATAGGCCTCCTGCTAGAGCTCATACCAAATGGGTCATTGAAAACTTTGTGGAGGACAACGATATTTTCCTGGATTCTAAAGTTGCTCGGTCATGATACTTATCAAGTTATGGATCCAACTATTGGTATCAAGGAATCAATCTGTAAGTCCGTATCTACTATGAACTATATTATTGAAGAATTATCAACTGAAAAATATATGATTGTTGAACAAATTGAACTGAATGCTCATAATTATTCAACTAGTTATCCACCCTCTTCTTGTACTTCTTTGAAATTTTCAAACTCTACATATAATATTGATACATCTTTCAACTCTTACCATAACATAATTAAACCTAATATCCAAGGGCCCTACAAAAACCTAGTCCTAAGATCTAAGGGGCAACCTATGATTGCACTCTTCCAATATTGTACGTCCTCTACTTGTTTAGAACCTCCTCTACATTGGTTCTCGCTTCTCTTTTGTTGACACACCAATCCACTCAATTTCAACTCCTCTAAATTCGTATAAATATGCATTGAAGCTATCCTTCATTCCTACGTTCTCAAGGTTTTTCTCCTGTACACAACATTCCATCCGAGCCTAACTTTACATTAAAAAATGTCACCATTAGAAATAAAAGACAAAATAAAAAGAGAGCGCTAGAGAAGGAAATCTTATTGAACTTATCCATGGTGCATTAATCCTTTCACCTCCTTTAGACATGGACTTCGCTTGAAGCGCCCTTAGAGCACAAAACACTACATTACCCTCCAAATAATGATATTATTTTCAGTCAACATTTGAGGGGTAGGGGGAGCTCCTAAATTCATCTCCCTCAAGATATTGATTGATCTCCATCGCCCTTCCATAATTTTGCACATGAGACTATGGTATCGGGCAAAAATGCTAGGGATTCCTCGAGAATGCTATGTTTGAGTTGGATTTCATGTGAAATTGACTCAAACAACCTATTGGGTCAACTACTCTCCTTAAGGGACCCAAATATTTCTTCCTTCAAGGCCTTTTGATCATCTCTTGGTGTCATCCTAAGAGGATATCTTAGAGGCTTTCCACTTCCCATCAAATTGGTGAATTATTACAGGCTAGACAATGACACTTTTTTTATTATTTTGGATTTCGCTTTCCACTTACCATTTTAACTTTATTACTTCTATATCAGAGTCTATGGGATCTCGAGCCTATCCAAACCCATTGACTTCTTATTTCTTGGCAATGCTACAAAGTCATAACCTTTGAGACATAACCCCTTTTCTCTTAGATCCCTCATGGATAAATGGTGGGATATGTGTGGATGCAATTTAAAAACTCCTTCATACATTCTTGATGGAAAACTAACGGGTTGAAAAAGGGGGGAGGCTAAGATATTGGACTTCTCAAGATAATATTTCAGATCACATGCCTATATTCTTAGAATTGGACTTTGACCCTCATAAAAGAAGTAGCCCTTAAAATTCAATCATTCAAGGTTGGAAGAGGAGTCATTTAGATCACTGATGAGGGGTATTTGGCAGAATTGCTCAGGTGACAATAACTCCTCTGCTATGGTTTCCTTAGTTAAAAAACTTATGGAGCTCAAGAATGTGATGGTGGTCTAGGAAAATAATAGGAAGATGGAACCGTAGGAAGCATTATTGACCATTGAATTAGAATATGAGCTCATCTCTCAGCCCTTTTCTTACTCTTCCTTTCCTGTAGAATTATCTTAGAGATTAAGCTCTCTAGATGCTAGGAAAAATCATATCTTAAAAATGGAACAAAAGGTTTGGAGATTAAAAATTAGGGCCACTTGGATAAAGAGGGGGAATGTTATCACCAATTCTTTCATGATTATGCTAATCATAGAAGGAGTATCAATTCCATATGGGAGATTGAAACATAAGAGGGATATATTGTCTCAAGCTCCAAAGAGCTCAAGGATGTAGCTTCCTCCTATTTATACTCTCTCTTCAAATATTTGGGTACCTCCAATATCAACTCCCAAATCAAACTCATTAAAAATTACATGTAGCCATGAGGAATCTATCCATATCAAGAGTCCTATCTCCCTTGAGGAAATCAAGGAGTTTTTTAAGCATTTCTCCATAGACAAAAGTCTGAGACCCAATTGTTGGATGGTTGAACTTTTCCTTTCTTTAATTGAGCTCATGCGACGCAATATCTTCTTAATGGCGGAAGAATCTAGAAGATCTAGGAAAGTCTCTGCAGCCATCAATGCTATATATAGCTTTGATCCGAAAATACTCAAATCCTAACTCCTTTATGACTACATGCCTATATACCTATGTAAACTAGTTTATAAAATTATCACAAAGATAATCTCTAATAGAATCAAGTGTCTTATAGTGGAGAAGATGTCCCTAAACCAATTTTGGTTCCTATTTGACAAGAAGAACATGGTGCCATTGGCATAGCATGAGAGGATCTTCACTTTATAAAAACAAAAAATCATAAATCCCTAGTCATGAAGATGGACCTTAAAAAAGTGTTTGACAAAGTTAACTGGACCTATATTAGAGTTTTTCTCTTACAAATTGGTTTGGGCTTGGAAGTTACAAAATGGATTATGAGTTGTGTGTCCTTTGCTAGTTTTTCCATTTTAATCAATGGTTCTCCCTCTTGTAATTTCACCAGCTCTCAAGTTCTCAGGAAGGGATATCTATTGTCACCTCTCCTGATTTTGTTTGTGAAAGAAGGATTGAGCCTCCTACTGCTGAAGGAAAAGCAAGAAGGTAATATAAAAGACATTAAAATTTCTCATAAACAATATATCATCTGGCATATTCTGTTCCTCGATGATGTACTACTTCTGCGATTGGGAAGTGTATTATAATGGTAGGATTTTCATAGAATTATAACTAGCTTTTATAGTGCAACTAGAATGGACATCAATCTAAATAAACCCATCTTTCATCAATTTGTAGTCAATTTGAAAATCCACTCGATTATTCAAACTTTTATGCCCTCGTAGATTATCTCTCTGGAAAATGGTATGAAGTACCTTGAATTATTTCTGAAACTAAATGATTATCATAAATGGGGCTGCATGTGGCTGATTAGAAAAGTAGAGAAGAATATAAACTTGTGGTGTTACAATTAGTTATCACTTATGGTTAGAATGATATTTGTTAAATTAGTGTTGGAAAATATTCTTATCTATTGGTTATCTTTAACCAAAATTCCCTCGGCTATCCTTACCTCCATTACGAAATTGATGTTCACCTTCATGTGGATTGGTAAAAATTGTAAGGAAGGGATTCATATAGTCATTTGGTCAACCCTATCTACCCCTAAAATTCTTGGAGGATGGGGATTTAAAAATATGACATGGTTTGCAAGAGCTTTGACACTAAAAAGTATATAGAGAGGTTTATTCCATGGGGGCCTTCGGAGTTAGGTTAAAAAAGGAAAACATCTATTAAAAGATCGGTGGTTGACTACCTTAGATGTCATGCTAAAAAAATGAAACAAGAGGCTCCATTGTCTGGAAAGCACTCATTGACTCATTCCCCTTCCTCTTCAACTAGCTAGAATGGAAAATTCGAGATGGAAAGAAGGTAGTCTTTGGCAAGGACCCTTTTATAGGCAGTGCTCATGTCTTCAGGGTATCCTTTGAGTTGATTCATTGTTTATACTCGAAGGTTATTCTCTAGCTGCATAATATAAAAAGGGGATTCCTCTCTTCCCTGCAAAAGCTACTAGTTGACCTCTGTGGAGTTGTGATTTGTTGGTTCCTTAGCATAGGAATGAAATATATTCATAAAAGATATAATTCTAAAGGGGGTAATATTAAACAATTCCAAAGACGTGTTGATTTTGAGCTAGGTTTCCTCCTCCGGTGAGGTAAACTTGTGATTTGCCTCTGAAGTGATTGCTCATTCTGAGGTAGAATCAAACTTTAGATATTGGCACACATTTATTAAGAAATGGAACATCGCCAAAAAGATAAAATGCTTCGCCTCGCTAGCCCTACACAATAAAATTTTGACTTGGGAGAACCTTGAAAAACGAGGCTTCGTGGGACCAAATATATGTGGTCTATGTAGACAAGATGAAGAAACTGTGCACCACCTTTTTTATGAATGTTTTATTGCTAAAAAAATGGTATATTCTTCTAAAGTCCCAGGGCATCCAGGTAATCCTAGGGTGGAGCTCCTTTGAGGAAACCCTATACTTTTGGACGAAGAAATACCATTATCTATGCGCTCTTCCTATATTTGTGGCTTGGTCATGTGGCTACTAAAGAATAAGGTCATTTTCATGAATGATAATATTTGTATTGTTAGTACCCAATCTTCCAAGATCATTTCCCTCTTTAGGGAATACATCCTTTTATAGCCTGGAAAAGTCCCAAGAAGATTCCATTTCCCTGTTCTCTCTCCATCTCCCTATTGGATTTTTTGATGGACCCGAACAAGGGAATATTTATGGAGGAGGGGGACTCATTAAGTTTCCAGAGAACACATCTGTACTTTTTAGATTTGGTCTTGGATTTGAGATTAACACCAATGCAGAACGGATAGCAGTTTGGGATCATGACTTTAGCTAAGATAAAAAACATTAAAAGCATTATGATTCTTGGTGATTCTAAATTTGTTATTGATTGGTTGATAAACGTTGCTGAGTTAGAAGTCCTAAATATAGTCTCTTGAAAGCACAAAATCAGATAAAAAAACCACTTTTAGGAGATCATATTCCAACAAATTTATAGAGAATATTATAAATATGTTGACCCTGGTTCCATTTTATATAAGGAACTGAATGGAAGCCCTGAGTTTGAAAATTGTACCGAATCTCGAAATAAATATCAACGCAGTGTCGAGCCAACAAAATTTTTGATTAACCTATGCAATGTTTGGAGTCTATATGTGTATCTTTCAACATCTTGTGCATTCAAATTTTCTATCATTCTCACAATTATTATAATTAGAAAAATCCAACCAATCTAGGTTCATGGTGGAGTTAGTGGTGTAAGTGTGTGGAGAATGTCGACATCAGCCAATGACCATCATTGATAGTGGGCACTGGGTGGATTGAGTCAAATCTATGGTGTCAAAGGCATCCGTACACTCATCTACATACGCGTTTGGACTCTTTCATTGCGTTTTCCAAAACCATCTCGATCGGGGATGCCTACTAAATGTGTTATATATATATATATGTATTCATACGAGTTGTTTTTAGTTAGATTTTTTGGAAGTTTTTTTTTGGATTTTTCTGGTTTAATTTCTCCAAAATTTTGCAGGAATTTATTGAAATCACAAGCTTGATAGGTGGTATAGGGGTTTTCCAAGGTGATGAATCCATATATATAGTCAAAAAACCAATTTAAAAAGCACAAATCAATATTTCACCTCAAAATTTTCCGTGGACAACTCCTATACTCATTGTGCCAAGAGGCGCATTCTACATCCCAATATAACCTTGATTAGTAGGTATGTTCGTGCTCAAAATTAAATTTTACCTAATATGCACGAATATAAAAAAAAATTAGAAATCTAAATAAATTTTATGTTTTTTTCTCCAATAAATAATAATAATGAAACTAGAAAAAAATTGATGTTGGCCCAAAACAAAAACTATAATAAGTATATAGATTAAAAAAAAGTAAAATACAATTATCTCATGTTTTTAGATTAAAAAATTATAATACAATTATCTCATGCATTTGACAGGTCTTTTATCATATATGTTGAATTTGAATACATCATAAATTTACCTTCAACAAAAAATTTTACCACATTAAATTTCCAAATTAGATAAAATTTTAAACATCTTTGCTCTTTACTAAAGACACTACCATCTCTTAAATCAATGTAAAAAGGTTAATTCAACACAGAAAATCCAAAATGTTGCTCTAAAATATTTTAATATTTTTTTAATAATTATTTTTAAAATAAATCCATATCCTATGGATATATTGAAATCTCTATACACATAAATATTTTTCACCTCAAATTTGTAATATTCAAAAATATTCTTTGATATGTTTTTTATTATAAATTTTGTTATCATCGGCCATTTAAAAAACATCATTAAGATCTTATATTAATATTATATCGTAAATATTAACATTATATATTATAATATAATATTATATCACTTAATAACTTTTAATTTAATATAATATTAAATTTTTATATTATAATATATATCAATATATCACGATATATATTAACTCTAGATATATCGGGGAACCAAGAACAAAGATGTAGATTGATAGACTTGGACAGATAGAGGGAGTGAGAGAAAGGAGGGGAGAGAGAGGGATAGAGAGATGGATTTTGAAGGAGAGAAAGGGAGGGAAGAGGAAAAACACACACAGAGAAAAGTGGAGAGAGAGGGAGCGAAAAGGAAGAGATGGAGGGAGTGTTTATCCTTGGGGGTGAGATCGAGAGACAGATAAGGAGAGATAGAGAGAAGAGGAGGGGGGAGAAGAGAGAAGGAGAGAGGGAGGGAGATAGTGTGAAAGAGAGAGAGTTGAGGGGGATAGATTGAGGAAGGTGGGAGAGAAAGGGAGAAAGATGAAGGAAGAGAGTGAGGACATGAGAGGGAGAAGGAGAGAGAAATGGAGAGAGAGAGATAGGAAGGTAAGAAGAAAGAAACATAGAAAGAAAGGTGGAGAGAGTGAGAGGGAGTGATAAGGGAGAGCGAGAGAGAGGGATAGAGGAGAGTAGGAGTGAAGAGAGATAGAAGTGTAGAGAGAGGGAGAGAAGGGGAAGAGAGAGAGTGAGGGAGAGGAAGAGAGAGGGAGACAATATATATGGATAAAGAGTGCGTATGTTTTGGGGGTGATATAGAAAGACCAAAGAGAGACAAAGTGAGATAGAGATATAGATGGAAGGTGAAGAGAGAGATAGAGAGAGGTATAGATAGATAAATATGGAGAGTGAAGGCATGTATGTTTAGGGGGGTCAGATAGAGAGACAAATAAGGAGAGATTGGGGGAGATATAGATATAAATGGAGGGGGGAGAGAGGGAATAATATTTCCTGCAATAGATGCATTAATTTCATTGTAGTTGGCGATTTATAATCCCATTTGATTTCTTGCATTTAAGGAGATAAACTAAATTAGTTGAGAGAGGAGGAATGAAGAGAGTGTTAAGTGTGGAGCCAAATTCATGTAGGATTCTAAATCCTTCTACACTGCCAGTAGTTTCTAGAATCACGTGTAGGATTCTAGATCCTCCTACACCTCCAGTAGTTTCTAGATCATTCCAGATCTCCATCTAAATCACATACATGATTTTAGATCCTTTTTCTGCCTCTATAAATTTGTAATTTTTCTAGCCAAGGAAAGCAAGCCAAGGCCCAAGCTTGTGATGTAATGCAAAGTGATTTATGTTCTCCAGTGATTATTTTATCTATTTCGTTGTTTCTGATTAAGTAATTTTGTTGTTTATCCATTTATTTGTCTCTGTGAATTATTCTCTGCTATTGTCGTCTAAGTCTCTGAGTATAAATCCGTTGTATGTTATGTATGCTCTGGTCTAACAACTGGTATTAAGGCGAAGTTCGAATATCCACAGTGCAAGCCGCTTAGTTCCATCGCCTTGCTCTAGCAAGGTTCGTTAAAACGTTTGTTTTTACTCCTGGAGCTGTTGAAGGATATGTCAAAGAAATAGCTGATGAACGCTGGAACTAAAAGACAGTTGTTGCAAGAAAAACAAGGTTGTGGACCTATGTTGAAACGTGTTGCTAGAGTTTGAAAAGTAGAGATCCGTGGAGATTGGAGTTGAAACATGGTGTTCGTAAGTTTTTTTTTTAACATCAAGCTTGCACATATACGTCAATTTTTTTTTCTCAAACCAACATATGTATGTGTGAAATATGAAAAGGTTAAAACATTATATATGTTTTTATATTTATTATTAAACATATATAATTATATGTTAGAATTTTGAAAAGTATATTTTAAAAAGGAGCAGGAATTTTTAAAAGGGTATTTTAAAAGGAGGAAGGTCATCATTACTAAATTTTAAAGAGTAATAATTAAAGTTTTATTTTTTAAGTGGAGTTTTTTGTGTTTTGGGGCATGAATTTGATTGAAAATGGAGACAATAGTTACAGATATGGAGAAGCTGAGTGGGGCTAATTTTGCCCTATGGAAATCATAGATGGAGGATATGTTGATTTTAAAGGATTAGTATTTGCCAATTGAAGGCACAACAAAGAAACCCTCATTGATGACAAATGAAGAGCGGAAGAAGCTAGATAAAAAGGCGATTGCAACAGTCTACCAATATTTAGCAAAGAATGTTTATTTCAATGTGTTCGAAGAAAAGATGACTGAAGGATTATGGAAGAAGCTCCATGATCTATATGAGAAGAAAATAGCATCAAACAAAGTGTTCTTGATGAAGAAGCTTTATAATCTCAAAATGAAGGAGCGTGGTTCAGTTGCTGAGCACTTGAATGCATTTAATATTATTACTAATCAACTTGTCTTTGTTAAAATCATTTTAGATGATGAAAGTACAGCTATTTTGCTAATGTGTTCTATGCCAGACAGCTGGGAAAATTTAATTGTAGCTATGAGCACTTCAACAACTACAGGGACCCTAAAGTTTGATGATTTCAACAGTAGTTTAATGAATGAGGAGCTGTGACACAAGTCAATTGCAGAAAACCAAGGAGGAGAGGCTCTAGCTCTAGCTGATTGTGGTAGGAGAATGGATCGAGGCCGGCAAGGGCGATCAAGATCGAGAGGCCGATAAAAATCAAGGAGAGGAAGGATCATTTGCTTTCATTGTGGCAAACACGGGCACATGAAGAAAGAATGTCGATTCTGGAAGAAAGGACAAAAGGATCGGAGACCGTCTAATACAAATCACAAGTCATCCAGCACAAATGAAGGTGAGACTACTGTTGTAGCCACAAGATGATGATGTGTTGTTTATCGTTTCAATAGAGGGTGCATGTGTATATACATCTAGCAGTAGCTTTGATTGGATACTTGAATTTGGGGCATCTCACCATGTAACCCCATGCAAAGATAGTTTTGTTTCATATAATCTCGGTGATTATGGTAGAGTGCATTTGGGGACTAATCATTTTTGCAATATTGTTGGAGTGGGAGATGTCCAGATCAAGATGAAAGATGGACAAGATATATTGTTGAAACAGGTTAGGGATGTACCAGAAATGTGCATGAGTTTAATCTCTATGGGACGATTGGATGATGAAGGCTATTCGACAAGCTTTGGAAAAGGAGGCTGGAAAATTAGCAAAGGTACATTGGTCGTGGCCAAAGGACCCAATATAGGAACATTATACACATTGAAGAAAATAATAGGAAAATCAGATTTGGCTACTGTCACAAAAGAAGGAAATTCAGCAGATCTGTGGCATAAGCGTTTGGGCCACATTAGCGAGAAGGGCTTAAAAATTCTTGTTGGTAAAAATTTATTGCCAGGTTTGAAATCTTACAATCTTGATCTTTGTGAGCATTGTATATATGGTAGACAAAGAAGGCTTTAATTCCTTAGAGGTGGCCATGAAAGAAAGAAAAATGTGCTAGAATTGGTACACTCGGATGTGTTTGGGCCTATTAACATCAAATCATTAGGAGGAGAATCATATTTTGTAACATTTATAGATGATGCATCCAAGAAAGTTTGGGAATATCCTATGAAAAATAAAAGTGAAGTGTTTGGAATATTTCAAAAATTCCATGTTGCTATTGAAAGAGAGACTAACAAATTACTGAAGTGTTTAAGAACAGATAATGGTGGAGAATATTGCTCAAATGCATTTAAGGAATATTGTAACAGGTTTGGCATAAAGCATGAGAAGACTGTGCCTGGTACTCCTCAACAAAATTGTGTCGCAGAAAGGATGAATCGCACCATTATGGAAAAGGTGCAAGTATGTTGTCCAATTTCGATTTGGAGAAGAATTTTTGGGCTGAAGCAATTGGGACCGCTTGCTACCTCATAAATAGATCTCCAACTACAGCCTTGGATGACGGTATACCTGAAGAAGTTTATGTGGATGAAGATCTTGGTTATCGTCTATGGGATCCAATCAAACATCAAATTATTAGAAGCAGGGGTGTTATATTTAATGAGTCAAAAATGTTCAAGAGGACTGTAGGTGAGTTGGAGGTCAAGAAGGTTATTGATAAGTTTGAAGAGAAGTATCAAAGCATACCACCAATACAAGAAAATGAACAACAAATTTAGGAGCATGAAGAACAACAAGTGGAAAATAATGAGCAACAAGAATAAGGAATCTTGCAGGAACCTTTACAGGAGATTCAACCTGATAATGCACCACCACAATTGGTTCGCAGATCTTTTAGGCCTCATAAGCCTTCACAATGGTATCCTCCTTCAAACTATATTTTTTTGACTGATGAAGGTGAACCTAATTGTTTTCAAGAAGCTTCTAAAGTTGGGCACAGTAAAGAATGGAAGAAAGCAATGGAAGAAGAAATGAACTCTTTGCAGGAAAATAAAACTTGGGAGTTGGTAAACCTCCCAAAAGGTAGAAAGGCTCTACAAAACAAATGGGTGTACAGGATTAAGCTTGAAGGTGACGAAAAGAAGGAGAGGTATAAAGCAAAATTGGTGGTGAAAGGTTTTTCCCAAAAAGAAGGTATTGACTTCACTGAAATTTTATCACCTATTGTTAAAATGTCATCCATTAGAGTCATTCTTGGTCTAGTTGCTGCTTTAAACCTAGAATTTGAACAGTTAGATGTAAAAACTGCTTTCTTTCATGGTGAATTGGAGGAAGAAATTTATATGGAGCAACCAGAAGGCTTCATAGAAAAAGGCAAAGAAAGCCTTATTTGTAGGTTAAAGAAGAGTCTCTATGGGTTGAAACAGGCACCTCGACAATGGTACAAGAAATTTGATTCATTCGTGTTGGGACATGGTTTTCAAAGGTTAGAAGCTAACCATTGTGTCTATATCAAGAGGTATGATCAAGGAAAGTATATCATATTATTTTTATATGTGGATGACATGTTGATTGTTGGGCATGATAAAAATAAGATCAATAGGTTGAAGAAAGATTTGGGTAGCAAATTTGCAATGAAGGATTTGGGACCAGCGCAACAGATATTGGGCATGCAGATTATGCGTGACAGGAAAAACAAAAGGTTGTGTTTGTCACAGGAAAAAGATATCAAGAAGGTGCTTGACAGGTTTAATATGAAGGATGCCAAGCTAGTTGGTACACCCCTTGTAACCCACTTCAAGCTAAGTACTAAATTATGTCCTAGTGATGACAAGGAGAAAGAAGAGATGAGCAGAATTCCTTATGCTTCAGTAGTTGGTAGTTTAATGTATGCCATGGTATGCACATGACTAGACATTGCATATTCAGTGGGAGTAGTGAGTAGGTTCCTTACCAATCTAGGCAAACAACGTTGGCAAGCAGTAAAATGGATTTTGACGTATCTCAAGGGTACTAGTCATTATTGTTTATGTTTTGTTCATGATGAGACTATGCTTGAAGGATTTACAGATGCAGATATGGCTAGAGATATGGATACCAGAAAGTCCACTACATGTTATTTGTATACATTTGCAGGTGCAGTAGTATCTTGGCTGTCAAGGTTACAAAGAATAGTAGCCCTCTCTACAATAGAAGCAGAGTACATAGCTCCAAAAAAATCTTGTAAAGAGATGTTGTGGATGCAACGATTCCTAGGAGAGACAGGAATAAAGCAGGACAAGTATGTGTTATATTGTGATAGTCAGAGTGCCATTCACTTGGCGAAAAACCCAGCATTTCATTCAAAAACCAAGCACATTGACTTAAGGTACCATTGGATCCGGAATGTGTTGGAGAAAGAACAATTATCCTTGGAAAAGATCCATACAGATAGGAACCCTGCTGATATGCTCACTAAGATTCTACCACAAAATAAACATGAGTTATATAGAGGCATGGTAGGACTCGGTGTAACTTGATCACTCTTATTTGGCTTCAAGTGGGAGAATGTTAAGTATGAAGCCAAATTCATGTAGGATTCTAGATCCTTCTACACTTCCAGTAGTTTCTAGAATCACGTGCAGGATTCTATATCCTCCTAAACCGCCAGTAGTTTTTAGATCATTCCAGATCTCCATCTGAATCACATACAGGATTCTAGATCCTTCTTCTGCCTCTACAAATTTGTAATTTCTCTGGCCAAGGAAAGTAAGTCAAGGCCCAAGCCTGTTATGTAATGCAAAGTGATTTCTGTTCTCCAGTGGTTGTTTTATCTATTCTGTTGTTTCTGATTAAGTAATCTTATTGCTTCTCCATTTGTATGTCTCTGTGAATTATTCTCTGTTATTGCCATTTAAGTCTCTGAGTATAAATCCGTTGTGTGTTACGTATGCTCTGGACTAACAGAGGGAGAGGAGGAGAGAAGGTTAAGAGAGAGAGGGGGAGACACAAATATGGAGGGGGGAGAGGAGGAGGGAGAGAAGGAGAGAGGGAGGGAGAATGTGATAGGGTTGGAGGGCAAAGAGAGAGAGATATATGGGGGGAGAGAGAGATATAGAGGAAGGGTGAAAGAGAGAAGTAGAGAGTGAGGGACAAAGAGATGGTGTTGGAAGGGGATAGAGGGAGGGAAGAAGAGATACAGAGGGAGAGAAGTGGAGAGAGAGAGATAGAGTGGTAAGGGAGAGATGAATAGAGTGTGTGTATGTTGGGGTGAGACAGAGAGCCAAAGAAGGAGAGATGGAGGAATATATAAATATAGATGGAGTAGAGAGAGAGTGAAGAAAATTCCTTGCACTAGATGAATTGATTTTAGCATACAAGGAGATTTTTAATCCTATTTGATTGCTTGGACTAGATGAATTGATTTCAATGTAGATGTTGATTTCTAATGATATTTGATTGTTTGCACTAAACGCATTAATTTTAGTGTAGATGTTGATTTCTAATCTTATTTGATTGCTTGCACTAGATGCACTGATTGCAGTGTAGATCTCTATTAATTCTATTTGATTGCTTGCACTAGATGCATTGATTCCAGTGTAGATGGTTATTTATAATCTTATTTGACTACTTGCACTAGATGCATTGATTTCATTGTAGATGGTGATTTATAATCCTATTTGATTGCTTGCACTAGATGCATTGATGTCAATGTTGATTTTTAATGATATTTGATTGCTTGCACTAGATGCATTGATTTTAGTGTAAATGTTGATCTCTAATTATATTTGATTGCTTGCACTAGATGTATTGATCTCAGTGTAGATGTTAATTTTTTATTATATTTGATCGTTTGCACTAGATGCATTGATTTCCCTGTAGATATTAATTTCTTATCTTATTTGATTGTTTGCATTACATGCATTTATTTTAGTGTATATGTTTATTTCTAATTTGATGTAATTGGATTTATGATGGTACATTAATTTTAATGTGTTTGGATTAACAATCTGATTGATTTTAGTGTAAGCACAAAAAAGTATTGACAATGTGCATTGATTTTTGTGCTATATTAATTTAACCTACCAAATGTTGGAGAACAAGAGAGAAAAGGTATGATATTTACTACAAAAGCTCCAAATCAAGATTTGAATGGTTTACGATTTCAATTTCATTTTTCATATAATTGATCTGAAAATATCCAAAAACTAACAAGGGGGACAATAAGAATAGTAGAATAAAATAGTTTGAGACTGATCATAATAAAGACTATTTTTAATTGACTACATTCTTATTACTCACATTTTTTTCCATTTAACATTATTAAATTGTCACTTTATTTCATCATTTTTCATAATTAAAGTTATTAACAATATCTATCATCTTAACAGATTGAGGTAACTAACCAAATTTAAAATTAAAACTACTCTTCAGATTTAGTAATACCGAGAGGGACACTATTAAGAATTAAGTAGTTTTCAAACACTATAATACATAGAATTAAATGAAATAGATGTGGAATATTAACCAGATTGTCTTCCTTCGTCATCACCAACTAATTAATAATAGACAATTACATACACATATAGAAATATAACACAAAAACTCTAAAATTCATAAAAATCACCATCCAAATCCTAACACATAAAAACACAAACCACTCAAAGAATACAAACACTTACACACACAAACCATTCAAAACATCCAAACACAAACTTATAAACCATTAAACAAAAACAACATAAACTAAATTAAAGAACATAATTATATGGCCATGTTAGGAAACAAAAAACATAATGTGAATTTAGAAGTATGAAGTTTATCTCAAATATATACATAATAATCTAAAAATATGGCATTGCTATCTTCAACTGGAACCATATTAAATCCATTTAATTCTGGATTTACGAGATACAAACCTTTACTCACATTCCAAAATATAATATTGCAACTTGAGTATAAGATATATAAAATATAGGCTGGACTCAAATTCCAAAAAAAAAATATTGCAAACTTGAGGAGTAAGATATATAAGATATATCTAGCCTAATATACCTCATCTTCTCACATAACGTCACCTGCCCATTATCACTATCCCCGGGATTTCCTCTCCAATACTCTGAGAGGCCAAGAGTTATCGCTCTTTCGCACATAAATCCGTTATTATTTCATTCAATCACTGCCCATTATCAATATCCCCGGGATTTCCTCTCCAATGCTCTGAGAGGCCAAGAGTTATCGCTCTTTCGCACATAAATCCGTTATTATTTCTTTCCATCAGGCTAGCTGTGAGAGGAAATACATAGATCGATTAGTAGAAAGCCGTGAATTATATAAATGTTGAAATCAACAAAAATCAATGAGGAATCACCTGTGCTGTGCAAAACCGTTCAGAACCATTGCGGCAGTGAAAGTTATACGGTGGAGCGATGGTAACTTTGAAAAAATTAGGGAGGTTAAGGTGGGAGAACTGATGGTGGGCAATCCCCACCAATTCGTGTCTGATTTCAGTGATCTCCAAGTGGGGCGTCGCATCGCAGCACTCCGTGCTAAGGAGGATTCGGCGTTGGGGGCGTCTATGTTCTTTGCCATTGTGATTTTATTTGCGGTGTGTACTATCACCTTCTGACATGGTGTCGCTTAATATGTTAGCCTCTCAATGCAAGTCCGCCGATAAAAATCCATCATGTAACTCTAGAGTCTTTCCAGCTGTTGGTACTGGCCATATATCTTATTTTTCTTCAAACATTGGCAGTGCGGAGTAGGGAAAGCAAGTGCAAAATAAATTAACAGGTCGGTTCGTGGTGCCAAACTTGGACTTAAATGAAGATGAAGAGCAGACGAAGGAGTTGGGCTTGGGCCAGCACAGGGTACGCGGTTTTAGCTACTGGAAACCAATGCTTGAGACAATAAAGCAGTCCCCGCATGTTCGCACACAGTAAAACTGCTGCGGGTCTCTCACAACACTGAGGTCTCCCGCTGTCGACATTTTGATGAAGCTCGTTCTTCTGGCATCACATATGAGAAATTATGGAGCAAATGTTGCGCCAACGCCACAGCTGAGTTATCCTAATCCAAGTTTATGGTCATCGCATTCAAGTGTGTAAGAGTTTTTTGGAGATGGAGCTATACCCAAATAAATTTCCACTAACTAAAAGTTCACTCAATGAAAAAGCCAACGTAACTTTTGGTTCACTCGAATTGATAAAGGGATGATCAGATTTGGAACAATCTACACGCTCATTGGAATAAGCATTTTTTCTAAATAATTTATAAATGATACTCATAATTCATAAATTTTGGTTTTATATATGACATTGAAGTCAATCAAAGTTTGAAATATCTTTTTGTTATTTATTTCAATTTTAAAAATGACTTATTTTAATAGTAAAATGGATTCGACAATCTCAAAAATTTTTGGAGCATTTAAAATTCTGAAATTTATTAACCCAATATTATATATAATGTGAAACTAACACTTTTTTAACAAATGTGATTGATATAAGAGGATCAACTTATATTAAACACAGCCACAACTTTAATATATTCTTTTTTCAAAATTTATTGGTATAGACAAATTAAGAAACTCCTCTAAAAATGAAGCATACAAAACAAATTAAATATGTTCCAAGAAAGACCCATGAAAAATTTAGATCAAAATTTATTAGTATAAGTAAGAAAATTAAGAAACTCCCTAAAAATAAAGCATACAAACAAATTAAATATGTTTCAAGAAAGACCCATGAAAAATTTAGATCAGTAAATAAAACAGCCACAACTTTAATATATTTTATTTTCAAAATTTATTGGTATGAGAAAATTAAGAAACTCCTCTAAAAACTAAAAATGAAGCATACAAAACAAATTAAATATGTTTCAAGAAAGGCTTATGAAAAGTAAATAAAAAAGCTTTATGTTTCAACAAAGGTCCACCAAAAATTTAGATCAGTAAAATAAAAAAGCTTTTCCATTAATATGTGAGAGATTTTCTTAAGATTATTTTGGTAGCAGCTTGGTGAATAAACTGTCACTGAAAACATAATAAACGTAATAGACTGAAAGCAATACTTTGTCAAGTTGAAAATTTCTGTATAAAAAATTAACCATATTAAACTTAAATATTTACAATTAACCATTAAAACTTATTGGGACAAAATTAAATTATTGCTATTCAATTTTTGTTTAATTGTTTTCCTCGTATCCATAAAGGTTTTATATTTTCTCCACTCTAATACATAAATAATATTAAGTACTATTTTTCCACTATAAAATAGATAAATATAAATATAATTAGTTAGCAGTGAAGTTTTTATTAACTATAAAATACATAAATATAACCCAGTATAATGAAAGCGCTCCTCGGCATTTGGAGACATAACGAGTCAAGCGTGTGCATCAGGGTTTTGTGCCTGGCTAGCCTAATTTCTTGACTTCATAAATTATAATCAAATAAGCAGATGTTTCAATCCGTGGAGGCCAAGCACAGTGAGATGCTACCCCATCAATGTAATTGATTCTCATAAAGGGCGTTGTGTAGCTGTACTTCCCACAATGCGTAGTAGTGGAGAAAGAATGAAAACGTGAATGTTAGAATGAGAAATAGGATTTTGATTTGACTGCGCATGCATACATGTTTTTGGTGGTGCGCTGATAGCAGTGGCTTATTTATCTATGTTGGGATCATTCTAATTATCCAATCCTTGGGGGGTAAGCCATGCAAGTGTAAGCACACAATATTGTGGTCGCTATGCCGTGCCCATAAAGATTAATTTATTAGCGGAAGCAAAACTAAGTCTAGGTCTCCAGTGGAGAATATCTCTTTTCAGTTGTACATGCTCCCATTATCTAAAGAAATGGTATACTAGCTCTGCAATAAACAAATTGTTATCAACTAGGATTTGAGAAATATAAAACACAATAAATAGTGTGGGTGACTGTATTTGGTTTATCTACAAGAAATAGTGTGGGTGACTGTGTTTGGTTTGGTTTTTCCATGACCACAAACAAAATCTTCAATAGTAAAACGATATCCTGATACCTTAGAAATATGCAAGCATAAAACATAGAAAGATGCGTTGAAATCCTCACTGCCACAACTTGATCTTTCGAAAAGATTCTTTGGTTGTCAATTGAAACGATTAATGATTTAATTTAATTTGTTATTCTTGTATTTGAAATCGAAAACTGTGGCTTTTCATTTCTGAAACCGTTAATCTAATTTATTGGATTATGACTTATACCATGAATATTCCAGCATATCAAATCAGAACCACCCAAACAATTTTTTATTAATGAAATTTTAATGTCATCATAAGTTACCTGGTAGATATATCTACTGGCCAACAAGTTCAAGGTTTCTATTAGATCTTCTTTGACTCCCCTCGATAATATAGTACTAGTTTAAAGGAGTCTAGGTCTAGAGTGAAATTATGTCCCCTTTTGTTGCTTAGCTAGAATCTCTCCTTATAATATTCTAGTGACTCCTTTTATCCTTGACTCATTTCGAATATTTCATCTTTGGTATTGCTATCCTTGATTCATCTCGAATATTTCATTTTTGGTATTGCTTGCTCTGCAGTAATCTTGATATTTGTTATTGAAAGCTTACTCCATTTGATCCTAGGTGGTGTTGCTATTTCCTTCAAAGATTATGAACCATTAGAGGGTTGCATCCTTCAGGGTGGAAGGAAACAACTTGAGCTGCTGCTCATTGACAGTGTAAGCATAATAAAACAAACCAAAACATGAAAGTGTCAAAATCCTCTATGATTAAACGATAGAAGTCTTGGAGCACAAATGGGTTAATTTTTTTCATTCTTACTTCTCCATCTCTCTAATGGGGAATGTAAACACTTCAGGTTGTTTATCTTTGGCAATTGTGTTTGCGGGTTTGTAGGGTTTTCTCCTTCTAAAATACCTTAAATATCCTTGCTTGCTTACAAAAAGGGCCTCAAAGGTCCTTATGGACAAGGCAACAGGGTCACAGTCAATAGAGAAGGGCTAGTTGCTAGTGGAAACAGGGGTTAGTGGTAGAAACTTTCTTGTATTGTCCCTAATTATTCGAGGCATAAAAGAAAGAAAATTTGAAAAAGAATATGTCTTTTTATTGTATTTTCTGAAAAATGATGATGTGTTTTTTTTCTTTTTTCGGGAGATAAAATGAAAGAATACATACTTTGACACCTCCCTGAAAATGGTACCGAAAAGTAATGGCCCTTAGTATTGCAACAACAATGATGTATCTCTCAACAATCTTAGCTTCAATTCTCAACTTGGTGCTCACACAAACTTAAGAGGGATCAACATTATATGTGCAATAGGAATTATCTTCTTCTCTTGTTGATCTTTATGCAAGTGGGAGTATTGAAATGAAGGTTAGATGCATGGAGACCATGCTAACTAATCTATGTTATCGAAACAATACATTTTCATAAAAGGAAATGGAACACAAGCCTATGCTAATTGCAATGGAAGAAAGAACACTTGCTAAATGACACACTTCTATGTTGTCTACAATGAATGGAAAATCACACTCGTTGAAATGAGAATAAAATTCTAATTTGTCGAAAAAAAAATAATTTTCAAAAATAAGATAACGAGGACATCCATGACGTTTCTATACTTCCAACTATACTTCCAAGTTTCGCTATCAATGTCTCGTAGGTGTTGTAATATGTCAAAAAGATTAAACCATATGTTTATTGCAAAGGTGAGGGAGAAAGGAGGGATGGTTGCAAGTTGTTACATGAGCATGTTAACCAAACAGAACGCGAGTATGAGATGGGGAAAATTGTGGAAATGTCGAGAGATGATACTATTCAATTGATTAGCATTAAGGCAACATGGTGCATTCTTATCTTAATGAAATCAAACTCTATGTGGTTCGTATATCTATAAAACTAGTTACATAGTAAAACAATCAACAATAAAATCTATATACCACGAAATAAAATCAATAAAATTCCAAAATTGTATTAAGAATTGCTACTACTATTAACAACTACATAAACAACCTATAAGAAGGTATTGTTCATAAAATATTCTACTTGACTATGAAGAAGAATCATGAAAAGATAATTTTCGAAAATGCTGGAAAATGAATGAAAGCATCCCACAAACAAAAGTACAAGAAGACATTGAAGGTCTTGGGGTTGGCCCAACCCAAGGATGCTCAGAGTCCTAAGGAAAACCAAGCTAAGAGCTTAAATAAAACATTTCTTTCATTAAATGAGAAACTAATCGTTCTTTTTATTCTTTCCTCTTTTCTCTATATTCCTACTAGGCTACTCAAGCCTCTTATTTATGTATACATTAGGGAGCAACCTCCTTGAGAGGAGGGTTACATTTCCCTCTAAAATGTTCTAGAAAATGGGATCTAGCTCCTATTCCATCTCGTAGCAACAGGAAGGGGCATTCAATACCTCAAGTTAATTGAGTTTAAGCATTCTTGCTACAGGGAACACATCTCATAAATATCTACAGTGTTACCTACCTATTCAAATTCTGCACAATAAATATGTTAAGGCACATAAAATAAGAAAAACACATTAAACTCTTCTAGGAACCCATTAAGCTAGAAAAATGTATCATTAAGTGCAAAATATGGGCTCATCCTAGTTTTTATGTGCTCAAAAGTGGATTGATGAGTCTTATAATTTACTTATTCTAGAAGCCCATTAACTACTTCTTATTTAAAACATAAGTCCATTTCAATGAATTGTCTAAGAGGTTTATTAACCATTAGTATGGGTAATGGATGCCTCCCACCATTCAAACATAAATTACTTAAAAGCTCTTTGGCTCATCATATATATATACATGAAAAACTAATTAATTAAAAATATTTTTAACTTTATGAAATTAAATTAAATACAATAAAAAATATTATTATATTTTAATAATAATATGTATGATAGTTCATTAGGACAATAAGTGGTGACATTTTTTTACCAAAAGATTCATTTATAAGACCACATGACCATGAATGTTGTGTTATAATAAAATTTGTTAATTTCGCTTAAATAAAAGAATATATTAAAAAATCTCATTATGGAAATGTTAAATCATTTTTGTGATAGAATAATATCAAAAAATTTTAGAACACCCAAAATCATGAAACTTAACCAATATAATTTTGATTTTCAAAAAATATTTACATTCACTAACCTCAAAAAAAATCTTAAAACAAATATAATTCTGATTTTCATGATTTTCAACATCCTTGTCTTAAAATCATACCGAAATTTCTATTGGTTAGAGATGAGAAACTACACCACACAATTTCATCAAAATATGTAAAAATGTGCACACATTTTTTCATTCATTTTTTCATTCAGGGAAGAAGTGAAAATGGTCCGATAAAATAAACGTAAATCGTAATAATATTGACTTCCCAAAGTAACTGTTAATCGTAATAATGTTGACTATCTGGATAAAATGGTCCGATAAAATAAACGTAAATCGTAATAATATTGACTTCCCAAAGTAACTGTTAATCGTAATAATGTTGACTATCTGGATAAATAATTGCATGTCATGGACATGATAAAGTGTGTCAAACGTTTTTACTCTTTTTGAAATCTGAAATAAAATTATAAATTTTAATGATTTAAAATGTTTTAATGAATCCAAACAATTCAAAACAAGAAAACAAAAATGGAAACTCTTGAATTCAACTTACAACTTGACACGCCGACTTCGTCGAAAACGGCACGATAAAATCACATGCCAAGAGATATTTCCCGCACGTTGCCGAATTTAATTTCTTTAATTTCAACAATGGGTACAGTAGAAAATTAGAATAGTGACTATTCTAATTTTCTGTACTCAAAATTTGAAAAGTGTACCTAATGTTGAAATAAATATCAACACAGTGAAAAGCCAACAAAATATCGGATTAATCTGTGTAATATTGGAGTGTAAATTTCCATCACTCTCGCAATTATAATAATTAGAAAAATCCAACCAATCTGATTCATGGTGGAATTAGTGGAGTAAGTGTCCAGAGAATGTCGACATCAGCCAATGAACATCATTGATAGTGGGCACTGGGTGGATTGAATCAACTTTATGCAGGCGTCAAAGTCGTCGGTACACTCATCTGCATCCGCGTTTGTAGTCTTTCGTTGCGTTTTCCGCAACCATCTCGATTGTGGACACCTCCTTCCTAAATGTGTTATGTATCATCTACATATACTGGTATGCCTCATCTTCTCACATCAAACCAACTATCCCCAGGATTTCCTCTCCATACTCTCAGAGGCCAAGAGTTACTGCTCTTTCGCACATAAATCCGTCATTATTCCCTTCAATCAGGCTAGCGCTGAGAGGAAATACATAGATCGATTTGTAGAGAGAGGTGGGTTATATAAAGCTTGAAATCAAGAAACATAAATCAATGGGGAATCACCTGTGCTTTGCTAAACCGTACAGAACCACTGCGCCAGTGAAAGTCATACGGTGGAGCGATGGTAGCATTGAAAAAATTGGGGAGGCAATTAAGGTGGGAGAGCTTATGGTGGACAATCCCCAACAATTCGTGTGCCATTTCAGTGATCTCCAAGCAGGGCGTCGCATCGCAGCACTCCGTGCTGAGGAGGATTTGGCGTTGGGGGACGTCTATGTTCTTCTGCCAATGCAAAAATATTTGCGGTGTGTACTGTCGTCTTCTGACATGGCCTCGCTTAATTTGTTAGCTTCTCAATGCAACTTCGCCCATAGAAAGCACTCCTGTAACTCTCGAGTATTTCCAGCCGTTGGTACTGGCGATTTATCTGATTTTTCTTCAAACAATGGCTGTGCCGAGAAGACAAAGCAATTGCAAACAAAATTAACAGATGTGTTGGTGGTGCCAGAGTTGGAGTTAAATGAAGATGAAGAGCAGGCGCCGAAGTTGGGGTTGGGGTTGAGCCAGCACAGGTTACGCGGTCTTAGGTATTGGAAACCAGTGCTCGAGACAATAAATGAGTCCCCGCGAGTTCGCACACGGTAAAATCGCGGAAGCTCTCTCACAACACTGATTAGTGAGGTCTCCCCCTCACGGGATTTTGATGGACCTCGTTCTTTCCCACATCACATCTGAGAAATTCTGGAGCGAAGATTGCGCCGACGCAACCTCCGAACCATCCCGAACCAAACCAAGTTTGTGGCAATTGCATTCAGATGTATAAAAGTTTTTTAAGATGGAGTTATACCCAAATTAAATTGCCACAAACTAAAAGTTGACTCAATAATGGCAACTTTCACTTTTGGTTTACTCGAGTTAATATAGGGATGTCAATATTGGGAACAATCTACATACTCATTGCAATAACCATTTTTTCTAAATAATTTGTATGTATTTATAAAAGGTGCTTTTAAAGCGTATACAATTTAAAGTGATCTTAATGATGGTATTGATTATAACGATATTTCATAAATTTTGGTTCTATAAATGATATTTAAAGTCTTATATTTTTATTTATTTATTTCAATTTTAAAGCGGAGTAAATTTTGGTTTGGAGTAAAATTTGGTTTAGATAGTGATTTTTTAATTTTGCTGATTTTTTCCTAAGGAATTTGAAATTAAGAATGTTTGAAATTTTTTAAGGTCTAAAATCAATTCAACACCCGCTAAAACAATTAAGGTTCTTAAATTTGATTTCAATTTTTTTTTATTTTTTTTTTTTTTTTTTTTTTTTTTTTTTTTTTTTTTTTTTTTCTAGAACTAAAATCTAACCTGTTTAAGCTTTTAAAAATGGAATAAAAATAATTACTATATTTGTATGATCATTTATATATATAGCCTAATATTATAAATAATGTGAAACTAGCACAATCATATCAGTAAATGTGTGATGGCCCAGCCCTTTTCCACGTGGCGACACTGTGTCCACCGTACGAAGGTTAATGCGAATAAAAATTGAGATAACGCGGTTTGTACAGGTTCGGGATATTTCGGATGGTTTACTTGTACAGGTTACCAACTCACACCTGCCGGTTTCAAGCCTTGACTTACTCCCGCCTTTTGACAGCTAACCCTAGTTCACTTGCCATTTCATTTTCACTGTGCGAAGTTCTTTGTTCTGCTCTGCGAGGGTTTCTTTGCGCCTCTGATCCTCGCTCCGGCGCGGGTTCTTCTGGTGCCTCCGACCTCCTGCTACCCTGTGCGTTGGTATTATGGTGAGGGTGACAAGCTGTTAACGCTCTGCGCTGTAACTCGATATGTTTACTGTTTCTTTGTTTGCTCTCTGCTGTAACCAGGTTTGTTCCACACTCTGTTAACTTAGCTTTTGTTATTATGACAGGTTCCTCTCAGTCCCGAGCTCAGCTAATCATTCCGCTTCAATCCGGATTCAAGGTAAGTTCTGGTTCGATGTTAAACCCTGCTTCTCCACCTCTTACAGAGTCTAACAGGTTCGCTCCTTTGCTCTTCAGGTTATGGGTGTCGGGTTGTTTACAATGCTACCCGTCCAATTCAGGTAAATACCCAATGCAACTGTGTCTTTTCGTTTACAGAAGTTCCTTATCGTTTTCCCGTCTCAGGCACTAAACCCCGTCTATTTTGTTGTTGCAGGTTGCTCGGGTGGTTGGCCGCCGTGGACTCACGCTCTCTGTGTGTTCTGGAGGCAACCCAAAACCCCTTTCAACTTGGTGTAACGGGTAGGGTCTTGTCCAGCTCGGCCTGTTTGTTAGATTAGTGAACAATCTGTGGGTTTTTGTATTTAATGCTCACGCTTCTGGATTGTACACAAACTATATTAAACTGTTTCTTTTTCTGAGGTTTGGTATGTATATAATAACCGTCGTTTCGACCTGTAATCGACCTGGTCCGTCTTTGTTGCTTGGGTTCCTTGAGTCTGTTCGGTTGCCTTTCTTGTTTCTTGTAATGACTTTAATTATCGGAGGACAATGGTTCGGTGAGCGTTCTATGCTCAGAGAACTTATGGTGCGTTTTGTTCATAAAAGTTACATTACATAAAACTCCTGTATACTTTATCTCCAGCATTTACAAATCTTATGAAAAACATTTAAGTTGATATGCTTGTTACCTGGTTTATTGTGATATCGTTGGTTGTCAATCCGCTCTTCCGTGTGGGTTAGCTCCCTGTAGCAACGCCTTCTCTTTGCTGTCTTCTAAATTCCAGTTTGTACTCAATATTTCGTATCACATTCGTATGCTTGCTGTGTATAACTTACAATGGATGCTTAAGCAAATAATATCAATCGAATAAGTTACAGTATGCATGTTATAGCCTTCTTGCAGTGAATGCTAATACAGAAAACAGTATCAATATATTAGTGTGACAGTGGTTCTTTAAACAAACAGTTTTGCTTCTTTTCAGAGGAAATGTATCTGTCTTTTCTTGTTCCAGGAGAGTTTTTTTTTGAAAATATCAGCAGTAGATTAGTTCATTTGCAAATAGTATGATTCTGTTACAAGGGTTTTTCGTCTTGCTGTCTGTTACTCTCGTGCTGAAGGGGTCTCTCCCCTTGTTCTATCCTTTTCTGTTTTTAAATTACATGAGAGCATAACTGCTTCCCCTATTTCAGTTGAACTGTTAACCTGAATTCTGTAACTGTCATCTAGTTTCTTTTAACAAAGATTTAACTAAACACTATTCATCTCCTAAGCTAAACAACTTGTAATAAAAAAATGTTCTAAAATAAAATGAAGCAAACAATAATTAAAAGAAAAAGACAACAACCAACTTAATGACCTATCCACCCAAGCCCGAAATCTTTGTCTTGTTTCTGTTCTTCTTCCGTGAGTCAGTCAACTGTCATGTGTCTCCTCGAAGTTGGATGCTCCTGCATCAGGCTCCCAGGGTGGTAAAAAGTCATGGCTCCGTTCCATGAGGTCGTCAACAAAATAGCCCGCTTTTTGTATCTGCGTTGCGTTGAGCCATGAACTGTCCTCTATTGGACGGTTCTTCCACTTGACCAAATACCGCAAATATTCCTTCCTGCATGTGCGCCTAGCTACCTCTGTATCCAGAATTCTTTCAATCCCAAGGGGTGGTGCCGTTGGCAACTGTCTCGTCCATGAATTTTCTCCATAGCTGGTGTCCCACGGTGTTGTTGCTGCTGCATCATCCTCCGAATCAGCGACATAGGGGAACAGATCTGCCACATTAAAAATGGGAGAAATACCAATCCCGGGTGGCAATTGTAACTCATAAGCGTTCGTAGAAAATTTTCGGATGATTTTGCAGGGACCGATCTTCTTGAATTTTAGTTTGTTGTACTCCCGTTTTGGAAACCTCCCCTTACGTAAATACGCAAGGACTTCATCCCCAATGTTAAACTGAACTTCCCGACGCCTTGTAGCAGCTCGCTGTTTATACCTTTGACTACTGTCTTGTAACTTCAGCTTGACCTGCTCGTGTAAATTGCTCATTGCTTGAGCGAAATCTTCCCCATCAGAGCTTCGTTTCTCGAGTTTCCCCAAATCTCGTAATTCATGCACTCCTCGCGGATGCATGCCGTACAAAATCTAGAACGGACTGTAGCCAGTGCTGCGGTTAGGTGAATCGTTGTATGCGAATTCCGCCTGAGCAAGTACACGGTCCCATGTCCGGGAATTTTCACCTATTAAACTCCGAAGTAAGTTTCCCAGACTTTTGTTTACTACTTCCGTCTGACCATCAGTCTGCGGATGATAAGCGCAGCTGAACTGCAACTGGGTATTCAACTTTTTCCACAGAGTTCTCCAAAAATGACTGGTGAACTTTACATCCCTGTTAGAGATAATGGATCTTGGAAGTCCATGCAACTGAACGATCTCAGTAAAGAAAAGATGTGCTATATAAGTGGCATCGCTTGTTTTCTTGCAAGGTACAAAGTGTGCCATCTTCGAAAATCAGTCTACCACAACCATTACTGAATCAAAACCCCGTTGTGTCTTCGGCAAACCCAGAACAAAATCCATGCTAACTGAATCCCATGGTCGGCTTGGGATAGGTAACGGCAAATAAAGACCAGTGTTCTGACTGTGACCCTTTGCCAGTTGACAAACTTTACATCTACTCACGTACCTCTACACATCCCGCTGCAATTTTGGCCAAAAATAAAAATGCCGTACCTGAGCAATCGTTTTGTCTATACCAAAGTGTCCAGCCAGACCCCCACTGTGTTTTTCCTGTTTTCCCGCATAGAACAGTTGGGAATACACAATTGCCCTCCCTTAAACAGCAATCCTTCCTGTAGATTATAGTCTAACCACATGCCGTTATTTCTTAATAGAGGGTTTTGGCAAGCCTCATAGGCCTCCTTAAATTCGGTATCGGTCTGATACAGCTCTTTTAAGTGCTCAAAGCCCAAAACCTGCATCGTGCTTTCCTGTAGAAGCAATGTTCTTCTACTCAGTGCATCTGCCACCTTGTTTGCTTGCCCACTAATGTGTTTTAGTACAAATGTAAAATTCTGCGAGTACTCAACCCAAGCTGCATGCTTATGGTTCAATTTATGCTGCTACATAATGTACTGCAATGCAGAGTTATCCGTAAATAAAATAAACTCGTTACCTAACAGATAATGTCGCCAATGCTTCAAGGCTTGTACAATTGCGTAAAACTCTTTGTCGTAGGTTAAGTATTTATGCCTGCTCTCGTTTAGCTTTTCACTTAAATAAGCGATCGGTATGTCCTCCTGACTAAGGACTGCCTCAATGGCTGTACCACTAGAATTGCAACGAACTTGGAAAGGTTTGTTGAAATCAGGCAGCCTCAATATCGGTCTTTCAATAATCTTCTTTTTCAAAATCTAAAAACTACTTTCTGCTGCTTCAGTCCAGTGAAAAGCCTGATTCACCTTCTTGATCGTATCCAACATAGGTGCGCAGATCTCGCTGAAATTTCTGATAAACTTCCTATAAAAACTGGCTAGTCCGTGGAAACTTCAGACTTCAAATAAAATTTTTGGAGAAGACCAGCTAACTATAGCTGCCACCTTTTCTGGGTCCATTTTCAGTTCATTTTCTGCAATGACAAAGCTCAGATACACTAATTCTCGCTGGAAAAAGGTACACTTTTTCAGATTAATTAGCAGCTTGTTTTGCTGCAGCTTCCTCAACACACTCTGCAAATGCCTGAAATGTTCCTCTTTAGTCTTGCTAAAAATCAAAATATCGTCCAGGTAAACTATTACAAACTTACCATTAAATTCCTTCAGTACCTCATTCATCAGGCGCATGAATGTGCTGGGAGCGTTGCTCAAACCAAATCGCATCACCAGCCACTCATATAAGCCTTCATTTGTCTTGAAAGCTGTCTTCCACTCATCTCCTTCTCGAATTCGAATCTGGTGGTATCCACTCTTCAAGTCAATTTTCGAGAAATAAGCTGCCTCGCTCAGGCAATCCATCATATTGTCCATTCTTGGTAAGGGAAACATGTACCTGACAGTAATCTTGTTTATGGCTTTGGAGTCGGTGCACATTCACCATTCTCCTCCCTTCTTTGGAGCCAAAACGGTTGGTACTGCACATGGGCTCATGCTTTCTCGAATCAAACCTTTGTCCAATAACTCGTGGACCTGTTTCCTGATTTCCTCATGGTCTTTAGGACTCATACGATAAGCTTCTTTATTTGGCAGGCTTTCCCCTAGTATAAAGTCAATACAGTGACTAATACCTCTCCTTGGTGGTAATTCATCTAGAAGGTCATCCACCACAATGTCCCCAAATTCTTGCAGCAACTTCTGAACTTCTCCGGGCAAATCTGAAATCTATGTATGAAGTACCACTGCCTTTGGTCTTCTTATGACAGCAAAATTTATTTCGTTGTCCTCAATCTGTTTTACAAATTCCTTTCCTCCCATCAGCAGTGCCTTCACCCCACTGGTTTCTGCTGTATTTTCCTCCTTGATGGGTACAAGTGTGTGCTTGATCCTATCTTTAACAAACTTATAGCAATTGGTTTTTCTGTCATGAACTGCACTTCTATCAAACTGCCATGGTCGTCCCAACAGTAGGTGACAGACATCCATTGGCATGACATCGCAAAGGATCTTATCCTTGTACCTGCCGATCTGAAACTCCACCTCACACTGTTCATCAACTAACAGCTGATGTCCTTTCTGCAGCCATGACACTTTGTAAGGAGTAGGGTGCTTCAATTTTTTTAATCCCAGCTTTTCTACCATCTCCACAGCCACTAAATTGTCGGTACTCCCACTGTCAATGATCAGTTTACAGCACTTACCCCGTGACTTGCAGATAGTTCGGAACAAAGCCTTTCGCTGATCCGGTTCTGCAACCTCTTTTGCTGGTTTTAACAGCACCTTATTCAACACCAAAGCTTCACCTATCTCTGGTGCGTTTTCTGCTTCTTGAGGTGTTGCCTCAGCATCCTCTGGCTGAGCAAGATAAGCTCCTCTTCCACCTACTGGTTCACCTTTAGGACAGTCATACGACTTGTGTCCCAATTTGTGGCAATGATAGCACTGGACAGTTCCCCTGCCCCGACCATTTCCTCGGCCTCGCTGAGCTGGTCGTCCTTCTCTAGTGCTATTGTCCTTCTCTGTTGTGCCAACAGACTTGGAACTGCTGCCTTCTCACTTGAACATGTACCTCTACCTCTACCAAAAAGCTTACCTTTCCCCCTGCCAGTTCCACCTCCTCTCCTGGCATTTTGCTTCCGGTTAATTTTCTCCTCTGCCTTCAGTGCAAACTGGTAAGCTTCATCCAACGTTCGGGGTGAGAGGATACCGATTTCATCCAGTATCTCCCCCCTCAAACCATTCACAAGTCTGGCTGTTTTTTCTGGGGTATCTTCCACATACCCTGCTCACAAATTCAACTTATAAAATTCCTCTGTAAATTCCTTAACAGTCATCCCTCTTTGTTTCAAGTTCTGCACCTGTCTGTACAACATGGTCTGATAATCTTTCGGGAGAAACTTTTCCTTCAGTTTTGCCTCCATTCTGGCCCACTTCTTTATAGGTTGTGTGTGTAGCCTCTTCCTCTCCGCCTGAATGTTATCCCATCACAAGGATGCATGTCCTTTCAGCTTGGTGGCGGCGAACTTCACTTGTTTGTCCTCACTGGTTTCCTCGAACTCAAAATATTTATTTACTTCACTCAACCAATCCAGTAACACATCTGCAGACAAACTTCCGTCATAAGTGGGTAGCTCATGCCTTGGCTTATGACTGGACAGAAAAATTGACTTTAATAATCGAAGTTCCAGTGTCGCCCCTTCAAACTCGTCTTCTGGTTCAGCCACTTCTTCATCACTATCATCTGCTGGGTCTCTCCTTCCCCCAGCTTCCACCATTGCCAATCTTTCAAGAAAAACGCAAATCTCCTCACGAAGTCCCTCTTCTGCTATCCTCTGGACCGCTCTTCCCCTTCCGCTTCCTCTTCCTCTTCCTCTTCTGTCAACCTCCATTTGCTCCTACTCAACAAACCTGCTCTGATACCACTTTTGATGGCCCAACCCTTTTCCACATGGCGACACTGTGTCCACCGTACGAAGGTTAATGCGAATAAACGTTGAGATAATGCGGTTTGTACAGGTTCGAGATATTTCGGATGGTTTACTTGTGGTACAGGTTACCAACTCACACCTGCCGGTTTCAAGCCTTGACTTACTCCTACCTTTTGACAGCCAACCCTAGTTCACTTGCCATTTCATTTTCACTGTGCGAAGTTCTTTGTTCTGCTCTGCGAGGGTTTCTTTGCGCCTCTACTCCTCGCTCCGGTGCTGGGTTCTTCTGGTGCCTTCGACCTCCTGCTACCCTTTTGCTATTATGACAGGTTCCTCTCAGTCCCAAGCTCAGCTAATCGTTCCGCTTCAATCTGGATTCAAGGTAAGTTCTGGTTCGATGTTAAACCCTGCTTCTCCACCTTTTCCAGAGTCTAACAGGTTCGCTCCTTTGCTCTTCAGGTTATGGGTGTCGAGTTGTTTACAATGCTGCCCGTCCAACTCAGGTAAATACCCAATGCAACTGTGTCTTTTCGTTTACAGAAGTTCCTTATCGTTTTCCTATCTCAGGCGCTAAACTCCGTCTATTTTGTTGTTGCAGGTTTCTCGGGTGGTTGGCCGCCGTGGGCTCACGCTCTCTGTGCGTTCTGGAGGCAACCCAAAACCCCTTTCAACTTGGTGTAACGGGTAGGGTCTTGTCCATCTCGGCCCGTTTGTTAATTAGTGAACAATCTGTGGGTTTTTGTATTTAATGCTCACACTTCTGGATTGTACACGAACTATATTAAACTGTTTCTTTTTCTGAGGTCTGGTATGTGTATAATAACCGTCATTTCGACCTGTAATCGACCTGGTCTGTCTTTGTTTCTTGGGTTCCTTGAGTCTATTCGGTTGCCTTTCTTGTTTCTTGTAATGACTTTAATTATCGGAGGACAGTGGTTCGGTGATCGTTCTATGCTCAGAGAACTTATGGTACGTTTTGTTCATAAAAGTTACATTACATAAAACTCCTATATACTTTATCTCCAGTATTTACAAATCTTATGAAAAACATTTAAGTTGATATGCTTGTTACCTGGTTTATTGTGATATTGTTGGTTGTCAATCCGCTCTTCCATGTGGGTTAGCTCCCGGTAGCAGTGCCTTCCCTTTTCTGTCTTCTAAATTCTACTTTGTACTCAATATTTCGTATCACATTCGTATGCTTGTTGTGTATAACTTACAATGGATGCTTAAGCAAATAATATCAATCGAACAAGTTACAGTATGCATGTTATAGCCTTCTTGCAGTGAATGCTAATACAGAAAACAGTATCAATATATTAGTGTGACAGTGGTTCTTTAAACAAACAGTTTTGCTTCTTTTCAGAGGCAATGTATCTGTCTTTTCTTGTTCCAGGAGAGTTTTTGTTTTTGAAAAATATCAGCAATAGATTATTTCATTTGCAAATAGTATGATTATGTTACAGGGGTTTTTCATCTTGCTGTCTGTTACTCTCGTGCTGAAGGGTCTCTCTCCTTGTTCTATCCTTTTCTGTTTTTAAATTACATGAGAGCATAACTTCTTCCCCTATTTCAGTTGAACTGTTCAACCTGAATTCTGTAACTGTCATCTAGTTTCTTTTAACAAAGATTTAACTAAACACTATTCATCTCCTAAGCTAAACAACTTGTAATTAAAAAATGTTCTAAAATAAAATGAAGCAAACAATAATTAAAAGAAAAGGACAACAACCAACTTATTGACCTGTCCACCCAAGCCCGAAATCTTTGTCTTGTTTCTGTTCTTCTTCTGTGAGTCAGTCAACTGTCATGTGTCTCCTCGGAGTTGGATGCTCCGGCATCAGTATAGATGTGTTTTAACTCTAGATTGATCAAGTAAAAATCAAATCTTTTAAAGTGTAAATAATTATATCTTCAAACTTTTGATATATATTAATATTTAAAAAACCAAAATTAAAAGTAAATTTATAATATTCTTAACTACCTACCTATTCCTCATAAATTTGAAAAATTTTCATAGCTTTAAGAATGTGGATATACTCTTGCTTAAACTTGTGGTCTAATCTCCACCAATATTCATGCGTGCCTCCATCTTGGTCTCGAGGTCCATGTTAAAAGGAAGTGAGTACTTTAAAAACATGCAACATGAAAAAGAGAATGCAAGCCCGTTAATAACATGTATGTGTTAGTAATGAATGTATATTTCTGTACATAAGATCAAATTAAAAATAGTGACTTGTATTCTAGAACTTCTCTCCAACTCATAGTGACCTCGATTATCGAACTTCTCACCCACTCAAGACTCTCTTTCATAACTTTTCTTGTGATAAGTGTTTTTTCCTATTGAGTCACCATAAGAACATAACCATTAAGCAGATTGGCATCGTTGGAATTCAATATTTTTGTTGACGCATTTGAATATGATATTGATTTTGAATATGATATTTATTTTATGGGTCATCTCATATTTATGAGTTAAATTATGTAAATGAATACTATTTGATACTATTATCAGAAATTAAAATTGAAATCACTATTCTATTTTAGTAAATCCTTAATAAATCCTTAATATAAACCTAATTGGTGGCCTTAAAAATATTAAACGGTTATCTTGTGTTTCCTTATCCATTTCACTTTGAAACCATTTTTATTTTTATTATATGTGTTGAAGGCTAATTATTTTACACATATGAATATCAGATTATGATAAGAAAATAATAATTTTAGTGAATCCTTAATATAAACCTAATTGGTGACGTTAAAAATATTAAACGGTTATCTCGTGTTTCCTTATCCATTTTACTTTAAAACCATTTTTGTTTTTTATTATATTTTTCGAATGCTAATTATTTTATACATATGAATATCAGATTATGATAATAAAATAATACTAAACTGGCATGAGTAAAAAAAGGAGAAATATCTACATATTACCAAAGACATGATTCTTCAAGTGTTTAATGATCTTGGCATAAAACAATTCCATAATTTAAGAAAGAAGCATTTTTGGGTGCATTGGCGCACTTTAAATCCATTCAAACATGATTAATGGGATACGTGATTCACAAATAGGTTAATTTCATTCTATCTCATATACAGTGGATATATTTATTATACAGGTTAATATATCAATAATTTTGACAATGGTGAATTCCATGGGATGGTCTTAATTCTTAGAATTAGGAATGAACTAGGAATAATACACTAAGAATGTTTCCCCTTCTTAATAATACTATAGTCACCCTTATGCAATCCACCCTAAACTCACTCATGGGATGGCTTTAATTCTTAGGATCAAGAATGAGCTAGGAATAATACACTAAGAATGTTTCCTCTTCTTAATCATCCTACAATCACCCCCCATGCAATCCACCCTAGACTAACTTTTCATCATAAGCCACTACAATTTAACCTATTTACATATTAACATTTTAAAAACCTTTTTCATAGCTAGTAATCTCTCCAATAACATGAATAATTAAGCCCAATAAGGCTTTCAAGCCAATTTCTAATAGACTCAAATGCCTAGTCCATGCTATGCTAATTATATTATTCTGCCCTACATACGATACACTTATGTAGTCCTAAGAACATATAATTCCATTCATAATTTATAATAACATGTGTATCTATAAGAATTCATACCATAAAATTACTAACCACATATAAATTCACATTACTCAATATAAAACACATAGCATAAGAACACTCATCTTTTATGAAATCACCAACTAGCTATAGTTGTTAGGTCCCTATAATACTAGTGATTCTCCAATTAATATTGACATTGAATCCCATATTGTTATTGTTGTGCTCCTATTGTCCCCACATTATTCTCATTGTGCCCAATAGAAGCCCATTATGGTTATTGTTGTGACCTTATATTATTATTGTTAAGTTAGCGTTGAATATATTGTGACCCATTAGACTCCTATATATAGAAAGAAGGTTTTGTCATTTGTAATGCAAGAATTGCTTATTTGTGTAATGTAAAATATTTTTACGTCTCAAAGAGGCTGATTTATAAGGTGTTGATATTTCTTTTCTATATTTTTGTGTGCTGGTTTCTTAACATTTGGTATCAGAGCTTTGGATTCTAGGGTTTTCCTACTCCGAACAGGTCATCGTGTCATTTTAACTATAACTTTTTTTATGTGACGTTTTAGAAGCTTAAAAAAAACCCATTTGAGCCAAAATCACTCTGAAACGCGGGTCATAATTTCAGATCTTGTCTCACTATATCTCTGATATATGATCTGAGTAAGTTATGGTTTTTGCAAACTCCCGAATTACATTCAAAATAGCTAACCTTGGGAAAATTGTCATAACTTTCTCTCCGAGCATTAGATAAAAATTTCGTAAGAAGCTAGAGAAATAACATAGGCTGTAGTTTTTTGTGTATCTTTTTATGATCCAAAGGTCGAAACAGTGACATGTGGCATGTCATACAATTTCACTCTACCGAAACATTATATAATTAGGTTATCATGGGAGATTGGGCATAAATATCTGTTGTAGAATCCAATTTTGATGAGACTGGTGGCATTGAAAATATGACTTAGAGGAATACCACAGCAACCCATTTCAAACCTGGAGATCTACAATTACATAAATATAATAGATTCAATATCGAGCTTCTACAAAGTGAAATAAAGGTGTGTAGTCTTTTTAAATTTTTTCATAATTTGGGTTGAAAAATTAGTTTGAATTTCAAAGGAATAGTGAAGAATAATTATCATTAATTGATGCCACAAATAAAGAAACTATAAACATCTAGTAAGCACCCTGAAATCTCTAACATGACTCATGAGGAAGGGGAAGAAATGCAAGATGATATATTAAAATTACGAGACCAAGTGCAACAAATCTCACTCTCACAAAAAGTAACGGAAGTTAAGATGTATGGTTTAAAGAAAGACATGGAAGCTAAGATTGATGGTTTAAAGAATGGTGTGGAAGATAAGATGGATGGTTTAAAGAATGGTGTGGAGGCTAAGATGGATGGCGTGGAAGCTAATATGGATGGTTTAGAAGTAAAGATTGAAGATTTGAGGAAAGACATGAAAGTTTTGAAAGGAGGTTTGGAAACGTTGCAAAAAGAAATGCTTCCTAATGGAAAAAAAGTAGTAGAGGAAAATCATGATGAAAACAAAAGAAATGTTAGTCATGATTTCATAGAATTTCACGTTGGATTGAAGACCCACTGTGTTCCGAAGATCGATATCAGAAAGTTTGATGGCAATGATCTGGTAACACGGATACTACAGATGGAGCAATATTTTGATCTCCATAATGTGCAAAACACACAAAAGGTACACAATGCAAATTTATATTTGGAAAAAAATCATTTTGTATGGTATCAATGAATTTTCTCTCATAAACAAATTGTCACTTGGGAAATTTTTATAGAAGAAATTATAGCACATGATGAGGATACAAAAATAAACGTTTTTCTTAGCCAATTGATATACCTCAAACAAAAGGGTTCAATGATGGATTACATTGAGGACTTCCAAAAATTGAATATAAGGTTAAAATACATTCCAAAGGAGCATGGGATTGATGTGCTCATAGGGACATTAAAGGATAACATCCAACATGAGGTCCTCCTTTGAGAACCTGACTCATTGGAGAAGGCATTCACGTTGGCAAGAAAATGGAAAGAAAAATTATGGCAACAAGGAAGCCAACCACTCACAACTATAAGGATTGTAGTTTTGTTTTGCATAGCCTTCCACAACCTATAAGTTTTACACCCTAATTGGAGGAAAAAAGAGAGAAAGGGCTTTGTTACAGTTGTGATAGAAAAGACACTAAAGTTCATATGTGTGCTGAGAAGAAATTATTTTACATAGATTGTGACGAGGAGGAAGAAAAGGAACAAGAAATGTCAAAAGAAGAGGATATAGAATAGAAGCAAACCCTAGAGAAGGAACAAATCGATCCGACCATATATTGTAATGCATTGGCCAGAATTACCACTCCTCAAACTATCATGATAGAAGGACATATCAAGGAGAAAATGTAATAATGTTAATTGATTTAGACAGTACCCATAATTTTATTCATTGTAAGATAGCTAATGAATTGAATTACTTCCTATATCCAGCACCAGAGTGTCAAGTGATGGTTGCAAGTGGAGGAACCATAAATTTCTCTGGAATGTTCCATAATATCATGCTATCCATGGGAGAATATGTATCAAATATCCCAATACTTTCCATTCCAATATGTAGTCCTCATGTTGTACTAAGAGTCTAATGGCTACAATCCTTGGGTAGAATAGCTTTTAATTTTTAAGAAATTTTCATGAAATTTTCTTCTGAAGGAAAGGAAGTTGAATTAAGAGGTATCGCAGGGAAACCAGGAAAGATAATCAGCTCCAATGGAATGAAAAATATTCTAAAGAAACAACAACAAGGTGTAATTGCATACTTCTATTCTGTAGAGGTTCCCACATAGAAATTATCTATTTCTCTAGATCTCCAAAAAGTCTTAGACAATCATTCCAAGGTATTTGAGACTCCTAAAGGTCTCCCACCTATTCATGATCATGATCATGCTATTCATTTGATTCCAGGAAGTGTTCCTCCAAAAATTAGGCCTTACGTATATCCCTATGCCCAAAAGAGTGAAATTGAACGTATGGTTGCAGAAATGTTATAGGTCGGTATAATTCAACCTAGTCTAAGTTCTTTCTCTGCTCCAGTAGTATTGGTGCATAAGAAGGATGGATCATGGAACATGTGTTCGGATTATAGGGAGCTCAGCAAGCTCAATATTAAAGATAAATATCCCATTCTTCTCATTGATGAATTATTGGATGAATTGCATGGATAAACTTACTTCACCAAGTTGGATCTTCGTTTAGGATATCAGGAAATGAGAATGAAGACTGAAGACATTCCAAAAAGAACATTTAGAACTCATTAGGGTCATTACAAATTTTTGGTCATGCCTTTTGGCCTTACGAATGCACCTTCCACATTTCAAGGTTTGATGAATTCCATTTTCAAACCCTTCCTTAGAAAATTTGTGTTAGTATTTTTTGACGATATACTAATCTATAGCAAGACTTGGAAGGATCATGTTCAACATGTTGACAGGTTGCTCAAACTATTGGAGGAGAAATGATTATATGCAAAAATCTCCAACTGTTTCTTTGGAGAACAAGAGGTGGAATATATGGGTCATATTATATCTCATGAAGGTGTTAAGGTAGACCCTAGCAAAATTAAAGCCATTAAGGAATGAAAAATCCCCACATCGATAAAGTATCTATGAGAATTTCTTGGGTAACAAGGTATTATCACAAGTTTGTTAATAATTATGGGAAAATAACAACACCTATAACAACATTATTGAATAAATATGCATTTTTATGGACTCCAGAAGCCATGAAGGCCTTTGAACATCTTAAAGATGAAATGTGCCAAGCACCAGTTTTAGCTAGGCCAGACTTCACAAAAGCCTTTATTGTGGAATGTGATGCCCCAGGAAAAGGAATTGGTGTTGTTTTAATGCAAGAAGAAAGACCCGTTTCTTTCAAACGTCGTCCAATGAAAGGAAAGTATTTACACAAAGCTATTTATGAGAAGGAAATGTTGGCAATACTACATGCACTTAAGAAATGGAAGCCCTACCTAATTTGAAGACACTTCAAGGTAAAAATATATCATGATAGTCTTAAATACTTTTTAGAACAAATATTATCTTCAAAAGAGCAGAAAAAATGGGTCACAAAGATGTTGGTTTATGACTTTGAAATCATATACAAAAAACGGGAAGAAAAATGTTCTGGCAGATGCATTGTCAACAAAGGATAAGGATGTGGAAGCATGGCTTTGTGCCATTTCTATTATCCAACCATATTGGATAAACGAAGCAAGGGATGAATGGAAGAATGAGGAAGGGGTGTGGGGACTCATTCAAAAGATACAACAAGATCCCAGTACATATGACACATTTAGCTGGAAAAATGATTTGTTATGGTACAAATATCGCTTATACCTATGTCATAATTCTCAACTCAAACAAAATATTCTTATGGAATTGCACACCTCTTCCTTAGGAGGGCACTCAGGATTTTTAAAAACTTACCACAAGCCTAACAAGGAATTTTTTTGGGATGGCTTTAAATTTGATATTCAAATTTTTTTGGTAGAATGTTTGATTTTCCAACAAAATAAAGTTGAAACAATTAAGACCTCATGTCCATTACAACCTTTATCCATTCCATGTCAACATTGGGAGGAGGTTTCACTGCATTTTATCAGAGGCTTACCCAAGTCCAAAGGAGACTGTGTCATCATGGCGGTAGTTCACATAGTTACCAAGTATGCACACTTTTGTGCATTAGCTCATCCATTTAAAGCCAGTAGAGTTTCTACTGCATTTATGGAAACAATTTAGAAGCTACGTGGAAACCCAAAGAGTATTTTAAGTGACAGAGATCCCAATTTCATTTGAAATTTTTGGACAAAATTATGTTCCTATCTTGGTACTCAGTTAGCTCATAGCTCATCTTATCATCCTCAATCTCATGGTAAAATTGAGATAGTAAACAAATGTTTGGAAGGATATATGTGTTGCTTTGTATTTGAAAAACAAACATGATGGGTCAAATGGTTGCCTTTGGCTGAATGGTGGTATAAAACTTCCTTCCATACTGTAGGAAACATGACAACATTTATTGTTCTTTATGGATATTATGCACCATCCATCACATCACATTTAAGAGAAAATTCTAAGGTTCAAATAGTGGAAGATCACATCGTGCATCAAAAACAAGTTATCCAACTCTTAAAGGATAACATAACTTGTGCACATAATAGAATGAAGCAATAGGCAGATCAACATCGCAGCGAAAGGGGTTTTGATATAGGTGACTGTGTATTTGTATGGCTACAACCATATAAACAAATGTCCCTCAAGCAAGCTATGAAGGATAATAAATTATCACCAAAGTCTTATGGTCCATACATGGTGTTGCAAAATATTGGTACTAGGGCATACAAATTGGAGCTTCCTATTGCTTCCTTAGTGCACCTAGTTTTCCATGTTTCATGCTTAAAGAAGTTCATTAGTGACAAGCTCCCAGTTCAAACAATATTGCCACAACTTGATGAGGAAGGAAAAATCATATTGGAACCTGAAGTAGTCAAAAAATCAAGAACTCAACAACTACGAAATTGATCAATTTCGGAGTATCTTGTCATGTGGAAGCACTTACTCACTGAAGATTCCACATGGGAGGATGAGAATTTTATATAGAAGCATCTAGAACTACTCAAGTGTTGAGGACAACACTTTTTTGAAGGAGAGGGTCATTTTAGGTCCCTATAATACTAGTGATTCCCCCATTACTATTGTCATTGTGTGCTTATTGATATTGTTGTGCCCCTATTGTCCCCCGATTGCTATATTGTGCCCCATAGAAACCCACTATTGTTATTGTTGTGCCCTTATATTATTAATTTTATGTTAGTTCTGATTATATTGTGACCCTTTAAACTCCTCTATATAGAAAAGAGGTTATTTCATTTGTAAGCAACAATTGTTCATTTGTGCAATGTAAAGGAGGTTGCCCCCTCGAAGAGGCTGATTTCTAAGGCGTTGATCTCTCTTTTCTATACTTTTGTGAGTTGGTTTCAAAATGGATGTCATACTTTCCATCTAGCCCCGAACATATTTGTTTTAGTTCTCTCAACAATAGGTCACCCCTAAGCTAGGGCTATAATTCCACCATGGAAAAAAGATACTAAAACCTCTTTAATATCATATTTAACTAAAGTAATAGCTTAGCCAAGGTACCAATTTGTAAGTTCTAGTGGTGATTCCAACCATACTATCATCCCTGTCAACCTATAAAACAAAACGAAGCATGTACCATTTTAGCTCCATAATCCCTCACGTTATGTCACCTCTTTTATAGGGCTTTGGCATAGGTAAAATAGGAAGTATCATAACCACGAATCCAAAAACTATCATGGATAAAACGGAGTCTCCAAATACATTCCATGCCTCACATCAAGGGAAACGTCTCCCAAATCAATTGTTTTAATACAGCTCCATCTTACCCTAAGGCAATTCAAGGAGAGTAGTTCATAGAAATGCACCTACGATTCATAAAGTTCTCATAGAAAATATGGTTACTATAGCTCACTAGCTCACAACAAGAATTTTATAGAAAGGGTGAAATTTTAATGTTTTGAAACGAATGAGAGTGTCAACTTTCCCACTAACCCTAAACTTTGTATATACACTCCCACTTTCTAACAAGGTATATTCAAGTAATTATTCCGAGACAACTTGAGAACTTGTCACATTACAAAGAAATTTCATGATAATACTTGGTGTTATGACTTAGGAATATTTGAGTATTTCTCGGCTTATCCCTTAACATCTTTCTTTACACATTTCACACTTTCCCTCTCATGGATTCATAACACGGAATTTTTTTTTTTTTGCTTGCTCTTTATATGTGATGCATTTTATATATGTATATAGCTACAGTTATGATACCAAATGTGGGGTTCATTTTCCTTTTAGCATACAAGCACTCGATCTTAACATCACATTAGAAATCCAACCCAAAGCATATGTACATAAGCACTCATGACCCAAAAAATGTGTTGGCTCACCACGTTATCTAATATAGGTACATATGCTTTGGTTCATGATACTTTTTCGAAAAACCCCATCCAATTATGCCTAGAGAATATTTCTAGTACTGGAGGATGTTGTTGTATTCTGACAGTGTTAGTGGACTCCCTCTTATTAAACCGTCCTGTTATCTTTGGTTTGTGAGGTTTTGAGGAGATGAGATGGTTGATACAATTTTCAAATGTAGAAGTAAAAAAAAAATTGAGATGACTGTGTGGACAAGTCTCTTGCATAATTGCCAAATTCAATCAAATTAGAGGATTTCTTTTGTTCAATTTACTTGGAAACAGGAATATAATTACAGATCCTACCTCCTCATAATGCTTTTTGTGGTCAACCCCCGAGTTTTCCCCTCTGAAGCTCCTCTCGGCCTATCATGTAGATTGTCTTTGTATATCTTGTAGGAATCATGTGTGCAATCCCCTAGAACTTAGTGTGCAATCCTGTAGGAATTCTTGTGCAGAAAAATGATAGTGTCTTCCTTGTATGAGAGCAACTTGTGAGAGTGAGCCTTGAGGAAGTGAATGCCTGAATGCATGGGGATGACGATTATTTCCTCTTATGGTCATTTGGGTTGAGGTGGTGTGCTAGCAGCCGAGGTATAGTTTCCATTTTTGGACCTTTAATCCAAACTACCACCTCATCATTCCCCACTTCCTGGTAATAAACTCTCACTTGATGCTTCTATAGCCTTAACTACTTTTGTCCTTCCCCTTTCTTCTTTTTAATTGATTGTTGCCACGTGTGAGAGGACAATTTTTGTTCTGTCTTTATTGACTAACTGAAGGTGGCCAAGATAATGTAGAAATTCTCTACAAATCTTGCTTTGAGACCATGTATAAAATTTGTTGTGGGTTAACTTGATAATGCAATATCAATCAAAGCAGAATACTATAACCTACTTCTACAATCAATTTGTGGAAGCTTAAAGTTCGAGTTGAACACATATAACTAGAAGAAGATGAATCAATTGCACAATACACATGAAAATACTTTGGGGAAAACCTTAGCTAAAAACCCCACTATCTATATTATCATACAAGGTGTAAATACATAGGAATTATACAAAGCCTTAGTTCTCACAGTTAGCCAGCTCTTAGTAAAATCCTCATCGATGCTCACAGGAAATCTTGGCTTCTCTCAAACCATCCTCTCTACGCTCCAAGCTCCTATTTCCTTGCGATGTTCCTCTGGGATGATTCTCCTTAATCCAAGTGGAACACTATCTCACACACTACCAGAAATGCGCAATCCTCAAGGAATGATTCCTTCCTGCATGCATGATTTTTATTTATAATAAAACACATGAAATTGATAATACACTGTCCTTGACTTTAATCTCAATTGGTTCTTTCTCAAAATAGACATGCATGAGTTTCTGATGAGGGAATCTTCAATTAATTGGAGTAGCACTAGTTGAGTGAATGCATGCATCAACTGATTATTAACTCTCTGTTAGTTCCTCGAATAGCTTGGAACTAATTTAATTGGAATTAAGTCAATAAACTAAGTTAACTAATTACAACTCAAATATAACTCAATATTATCTCCTTAGTTTAAGGGATAACTCTTGCATGACTTCAAAAAGACTTCTAACTTGAATTTCTCCAACTAATTAATTTGAAACAAATTAATTAATTATTTCCAAGTAGTTGTTAAGACTAAATTTGATTTTAATTCACAATTTAATTCAAGGACAAATTAAATTGGAATATTCTTGTTTCCACATTTCAACACTCCCTCTGAACAAGAAAGGGATTATCTGCCACCTCAATCCTGTCTCTATGGAACTCGAATTTACACTTTGACAATGCCTTTGTCAAAATGTCAGCATCTTTCCCCTCTGTTGAAATATACTTTGTAGAAACAAGATCCTCCTCGATCTGTGAAAAGCCATGGGCAAAAAATCTTGCCTTATGCTTCCCCACACTAACATCAACAGCTTGCTTTACCTTGTAAAGCCAATGGGAACTCAGAACTGACTTTCTCTCCGGTCTCAGAACCACGTCCCAAACACTGTTACAAACTATGGACTCATACTCCTCCACCATAGCATCAACCCAAATTGGTTGCTACACTACTTCCTCAAAGGAAGATGGCTCAGTCTCAACACATTCGCCAGTAAGGGCCATGTAGCCAGTGTACCTCTTAGGTGACCTCCTCTGTCTGTGCTAAGAAAATGGTGCTCCCACATTCTCTCTTGCATCCTTCAACAATCTATCAGCTTCTCTTGTGTTCTTTGATCCATATCTGGAAGACTTTGCTTGAGTGGATGTCTCCACTCGTGGAACCTCTGCATGCGGCTGCTGCACATCGGTCTGAGGCTCCTCCTCCTTAGGAACCAATAGTTCCTCCACTAAATGTAGTTGGATCTCCCGCTCAATGGAAACTCGCATGGCCTTCTGCTCATCAAACTTGAGATCTCTATGAACCACTATCCTCCAACTAGTAGGCAAGAACACCTGATTGTTGTGAGGTGTATCAGTGTGCCCCGCAAGTATCCCCAACTCTGTTGTTAGCTCAAACTTCTTCCATGTATCCTTTGTCACATGGGAATATACTGATGAGCCAAAGATCCTGAAGTGACTCACATCTGGTCTCTTATCGGAGAAATCTTCCTCTAGTGTCTTCGTCCCAATTATGCAATGTGGGCTTCTGTTTTACAAATAGACCATTGTGTTAAATGCCTCAACCCACAAGTGAAGTGGTAGGCCTTGGTCATGTAGCATTGCCCATGCTTCCCCTACAATAGTTTTGTTCTTCCTCTCAGCCACCCCATTATGTTGTGGTTTATGAGGTGCCGTCAACTCTTGTTTAATTCCTTCTGTTGCATAGAAGTCCTTAAACTCTTAAGAGACATATTCTCCACCATTGTTTCTTCTCAAGGCCTTGATATTCTTCCCTGACTCTTTCTCGACCAAATCTTTGAACTCTCAAAAATTTGTGAAGGTTTTATCGTTTCTCTGCATGAAATAAATCTAACATTTACGTGAATAATCATTAATGAAAATCATAAAGTACCTTTGCTTCATTTTGCATGTTGTCGAGAATGGTCCACACACATCAGTATGAACTCGCTCTAATATAGCCTCTTCTTGACTATCTTGATCATGAAAGGAAGACTTTGTGTACATTCCCAAGGTACAACCTTTGCATGTGTCAACTTGCTCAAGTTTACCTGTGGGAAGTCTTGTAGATATCTACTGCATTATCTTCAAAGCCCCATGATGAAAATGGCCCAATTTCCTATGCAAAAACTCGCTAATGTCTTGGCTTTGCACCAATTATACTTTCATACTCAATGTTGCACAATCATCTACCTCTAGTTTATAGAGATTCTTCACCCGAATCCCTATCCTCTTGGTCTGACCCATGGCTATGTGTCCTAAGAATGCCCTTCCTTTACTAAAGACAACATCGTAGCCTTTATCCTCCGACATCGCAACCAATTCCAAGTTCTTCTTTAGTCCAGACCCATATTTCACATCTGTCAAGGTCATAGGAGCTCCATGCTCCCTCTGTAAAGAAATCGTGCCCACTCATGAAACACTATACCTTCCGTCGTCACCCATCTCTATGTCCATCTTGAGGTCTTTCTCCTCCAAGGTACTGAATAAAATTTTATCACTAGTCATGTGGAATGAGGCTCCACTCTTAAGATACTAGACACAACCCATCACTGATGCCACCATGCATGCAATGAGGGCAAAGTCCATTTCGAATTGAGAGGCCAATGCCTCACCTTCTGATCCTTTCGAGAATCCTTTTTTGGACTTCTTCGATGGGCAATTAGTTGCATAATGTCCCATCTCGTGATAATTAAAGCATCTTACTTTAGACTTCTCACCCTTCTTCCCTCCATGAGAAGAATTCGATTTGAAATGGGAAGCCTTCCCCTTCCCTTTCCTTGCCTTACTTTCTAAGGCCAGATTTTCTTCATCGTCATTCTTGGAAGAAGAACCATCTCATGTGGTCCTCCTGATCTCCTCCTGCATAAGATCTGACCATAGTCATTCCCAATCCGGTAGTTTCTCCCTTCCATTCACAGATTCTTGGCAGCTATTCCAACTCTTTCAAAGGCCAAGGAGGGCGAGGCTCACCATATCATCATAGGCACTAGTTATTCCCACACTGCCAAGCTCATCTCTACAAGTGGTGAGCTTGTTCAGATATGTGGAAATAGTATTTTCCTTCTCCATCTTGATACTTCGAAACTTAACCTTGAGCGCCAATTTCCTCTGGTCATTATTATTCAAGTAGAGGTCCTTCAATGTCTTCCACATTGAAAATGGAGTATCCTTCCCATGGAGACTTGAGAAAATATCGTCTTGAACTCCCTCAAGGATGATCCATCTCACCTTCACCACACACTTCTTCCACTCAACCAACTCTTATGCATTAGTTCAAGATTTCTTTGGGATTTCTTGATCAATGAATTCCTTCAAGCCATTGTCTTCTAATATAGCCTCCATTCTATCTTTCCATGCTATGTAAATTGAGTTACCTTCCAAGGCATACTTGAGTCTCAAGCCATAGAACACCATTTGCCAGCCTTGAAGTATGATATGAATTCAATTTGGACTTGCAACCTCGAACTTCAAACTTAGAATTCTCTTCTTAGTATATTGTTCACAACTCCAATACCATGTAGAAATTCTCTACAAATCTCGCTCTGAGACCATGTAGAAAATTTGTTGTAGGTTAACCCGAAAAAGCAATATAAATCAAATCTGAATACTATAACCTACTTCTACTATAAATTTGTGGAAGCTTAAAGATCGAGATGGAAAAATATAACCAGAAGAAGAAGAATCAATGACGTAATACACATGAAAATTCTTTGGGGAAAGCCTTAGCTAAAAACTCCACTATTTGTATTATCATACAAGGTGGAAATACATAGGAATTATACAAAGCCTTAACTCTCACAGCTAACCAACTCTTAATGAAATCCTCATAGATGCCCACAGGCAATCCTGGCTTCTCTCAAACCTTCCTCTCTACCCCCTAAGCTCCTATTTCCTTGTGTTGTTCCTCTAGGATGATTCTACTTCAACCAATTGGAACACTATTTCACACATTTTCAAAACTGCACAATCCTCAAGGAATGATTCATTGTTGCATGCATGAGTTTTCCTTATAGGAAAACACATGCAACTGATAGTACACTATCCTTGAATTTAATCTCAACTGGGTCTTTCTCAGAATAGACATGAATGAGTTTCTGATGAGGGAATCTTTAGTTAGATGGAGTAGCACTAGTTGAGTGCATGCATGCATCAACTGTCTGTTAACTCTTTATTAGTTCCACAAACAGTTTGGAACTAATTTGACTAGACTTAACTCAGTAAACTGAGTTATCTAATTACAACTCAAATATAACTCAATCTTATCTCCTTAATTTAAGGGATAACTCTTGCATGACTTAAGAAAGACTTCTAACTTGAATTTCTCCAACTAATTAATTTGAAACAAATTAATTAATTATTTCAAAGTAGTTGTTAAGACTAAATTTGATTTTAATTCACAATTTAATTCAATGACAAATTAAATTGCAATATTATTGTTACCACATTTCAACAGTTAACTAGCCACCTTTTGCTTATAAACCAACTTACTCATAACCTTTACATCTTTTAACTACATTATGCACATGAGAGAGTGAGTGAGATACTTACTTATGGTGCTTAATACCTTGCTATAGTGGTTGAAGAATGGAGGTGCTTGTTGTGTGTATTGGTTGCATTTTATTCTCCTTCCCTTTTTTGTTGTTCTCTGATGATTTCTTTTGTGGTGCAGGTACCTGATGTTGAAAATGATGGTGTTGTTGCTACTTTGGAGTCCCTTCTACTCTTTGACCATCATGATGGAAGCTTGATGTTCTTATGATTTGTATTCTATGGGATAGGCTGCTACAGGACTTCCTACTGGATATCTTGTAGCTGCCTCACCCTCAGAACTCATAATCAGACCTTTTGTTGGGAGTTTGAGGATGGTGACATATATGGAGAGGGAGAATAAGAGTGTGGAGGATATGGAATACTCAAGTGATTCTCCCTATTTCTCTTGGTTTGCTTCTTTTTCAAAGAACATGAAATTTTTTTGAACCTAATATTTTTTTTTTCTAAAGGGTGAATGCAAGGGTGATGAAGGTGGACATAGGTATCATCATGGAATGATGATGTAGAGGTGCTATTTTATTGACATAGCATGTCATTTTTTCTTTTAGAGTTGCCTCCTATAGGATTTATCTGTCACGGTGATTTCGACATGATCATCCTGTAGGTTTTCTAGGGATCTTGTAGGTTTGTAGGGGATCTTGTAGAAAACATAGTCCCCTTGCAAACTGAAGGAAAGGAGTGGAAAAAACGAGAGAAATGGTAGAGTGATGAATGAAAATGAGTGGAAAAATAAAATGTGAGTGAAATAAGTCTCGTGGTGATGCTCCTTTGCCCTCTGATCGCCCTTCTTGCTCACCTACAAAATAGAAATTTTCATGATTTTTTTCTTCTTTTTTCTTCTTTTTTCTCTGTTTTTTTAAAATAGCTAGGTTGCCTCTGAGAGGTTTTCATCCTAACTGTTTTCCCTAGGTGACTCAATAGAGGTTTTAACCTAGGGATCTTTTTATTCTCATTTTTCCTCTCTCTCTCTCTCTCTCTCTCTCTCTTTTTTTTTTTTTTTTTTTTTTTTTTTTTTTTTTTTTTTTTTTTTTTTTTTTTTTTATGCTGACACCATTCGACTGCCCCAAGAGGTTTTCAGTCTGATAGTGGGACTCATGTGCTTGGTGGGGGTTTTCACCTAAGTCCTTATTCTTGTCTTTTTTCTCTTAGTGATTTGATGATGTATGAGCTGAAACTTGCTCCACTACTATCACTGTTTTATTGATATCATCAATGAGTTGTTGTTTAACAATGGCCTCTTGTAAATTTTCAATCGGTGTCCATTAACAAGTAAAGGAATGGCCTCTTCATCTATGGTTATGATCTATACTGAACAATTATCATGGCATATTTCTACGACATAAGGTCCTATCCATCTTGTCCTTAACTTGCCCTTGAAGTATTTATACCTAGAATCATATAACAAAGCCCAATCACCTTCTTGAAACTACTTTTCCTTGATGTTCTTATCATGCCAGATCTTCCTCTAAAGTTGAATTACCTCTGTATGTAGGAGGGCCTACATTCTAAACTCATCCAAACCATTAAACTGGAGTAATCTCTCTTTTTGTGCACTGCTGAGATCTAGATCTAGTTGGGTTGCCATCCTTAATGTGTTATATTCAAATTCAATGGACAACAAGGCCTCTTTCCCATAGACCAGCTCATAGGGTGTGAATCCAATGGTGGTATTCCAAGTGGTATTATAGGCCCATGTGGCCTCAACTAGTTTATCTGGCCAATCCTTCCTATTGCTTCTTACCACTTTGGTCAAGATGCCCTACAACACTCTATTGGTCACCTCTACTTGTCCATTAGCTTGTGGATGATAGGGAGTGGAGGTTCTATGCTTGATATTGTGCTGGTTGAGCAAGTCTTCAATCATGTTGGAGGTAAATTGGCTGCCTTGGTCTAGGATACCCATATTTGTAAAATACATTCTCCCTTAGGAACTCAACTACCATCTCTTATATTGTTGCCTTAACTTCCTTGGTTTCAGCCCACTTAGTCAGATAGTTAGTGCATACAATGATGTACTTCTTTTGTTTGTAAGGAGGGTCAATAGGTCCAATGAAGTCCATGCCCCACTTGTCAAATGGCTCGAAAGTCACCTGAGGCTGCAGAGGAATTTCATCTCTTGGAGTAGGCCTTCTCACCCTTTGGCACCGATCACACTAACTAGTATATATTTTCACATCCTGATGAAGAGTGGGCTAATAATAGCCTACTTGTATCACTTTGAAATTTGTCCTCTTTGCTACAAAGTGACCTCCACAAGGCCCATCATGACAGGTGAGAAGGATGTTGAAGGCTTCCCCCTCCTTCACATGCCTTCTCAAGATTTGATTTGGGCCATGTTTGAAGAGATTTTTCCGAATCCAAGTTAAGTGGGTGCTCTTCCTCACTATCTTTTTCTTCTCTTTCGAGGACAATTTTGGTGGGAACTATGCAGATAAAAAATGGTTTGCTATATCAGAAAACCATGGAGAGAGAACTAAAATAAAAAATAAGTGCTCATCTGGTAACTGGTCATCAACCATTCCTTCTTCACTTGCAGGCAAATTTAATCTAGACAAAAAGTCCACAACAACATTATCCTTACCAGGCTTATCAACAATAGTTAGATCAAACTACTATAATAAAAGTAACCATCTTATAATCTGAGCATTCACATATGGTTTATACATTAAATATTTGATTGCAGAATAGTCAATATGCATAAATGTTTGACAACCTATAATTTAATGCCTAAATTTGTTCAATGAATTCATAACATCGAGGGGTTCCTTTTTGGTCACTGTGTAATTTGGTTCAGCCTTTGATAGATTCTTACTGATAAAGTATATAGCATAAGGTAGTTTTTCATCTATCTGACCTAGGGCTTCTCCTATGGCTTTGTGTGAGGCATCAGCTTTAATATGAAAATGAAGGGCCCAATTTGGGCCTCAGAGAATTGGTGCAGTGGTTAGCTTGTCCTTTAGGGTGTCTAAGGCCTCTTGGAAACTTTTCGACCATATCAACTCAGAATCCTTGGCCAAAAAACCAAATAAAGGAGAGGCGAACTTGCTGAAGTCCTTTATCGACCTTCGATAGTATCTAGATAACTGTAGTAACCTTTTGACATCCCTCTACTTTTGAGGAGGTGGGACCCTTTGGATGATAGCTATTTTGTTTGGGTCCACCTGCAGTCCTTGCAGAGATATTGAATGACCTAGCACAGTCCCTACAATCATCAAGAATTCACTTTTTTCAAGACTAAGAGATAGGTTCATTTCAATGCATTTATGAAATACTTTACCTAGGTTAGACAAAGCCTCTTGACAATCAGAGACATAAGGTGTAAAATCATCCATATAAATTTCCACCGCATCATGGACAAACTCGAGAAAAATACTCAGGACTGCTCTCTGGAAAGTGGCAGGAGCATTGCATAGGCCAAAAGAAAGGACCCTATAGAAAAAAGTACCTCAAGGACAAGTGAAGGTGGTTTTATCCTGGTCTTCTGGGCTGATCTGGATTTGGTTGTACCCACAGAATCCATCTAGGAAAGAGAAAAATGTTTTCCCTGTTAGGCCATCTACCACTTTGTCAATGAAGGGTAGAGGGAAGTGGTCCTTCTTTGTGGCTTGTTCAACTCCTTGTAATCAACACAAATCCTCTACTTACCATTTTTCTTTGGAACTAACACCAAAGGAGAGACCCACTCACTATCGGTGATAAGGTAAATGAATCTTGCATCTAGCAGTTTTTGCAGTTCTTCTTTGACTATAGCTTTAAGAGCTGGTTTCATCCTCCTTTGGGGCTATAGGACTGACTTGAAATGCTATTTGATGTATATGTGGTGAGTACACAATGAGGTATGTACTCCCTTCATTTCTTTGTAACTCTAGGCGAAGGAATCTAAATGTTCCTTTAGCATGTTTCATAACTTCTCTTCTTGGAGAGCAGAAAGAAATGGATTGATTTTCAAGGTTCTCTCAGGGCCGAATTCTATCGTTTTGACATGGAGCGGATTGGAATTGGCCAAGAATAGGTCAATTGAATGATTGTTCTAGATTTCCTTTAGTACATATTCTAAGGGAAATGTACTAGGAGTTGGACTTTGGAGTAGGTGTTCAATCAAATCATCTTCATCCTGTTGTCCTCCTCCCACGGTTGTTTCTAAGGTATAAATTTGGGCGGAATAAACTCCATCTACTTCCTCCTCCTCCAACAATAAAGGTAAATCATGCTCTAGAGATGGCTGAGCAGGAGGGTATATGACTAACTGCTTTGACATATGCCCATTCTTGATCGTCATATTCCCAACTCTATAGCTAATGTAAGCATCGTCAGTGGCCAACTAGGGTCTCTAAAGGATGAGAGGGTAACTAGTAAGCTTAAACTTAGGCTAGAGAACTTGGAAATATGCAGGGTACTCCCGAGAGTCAATGGAGACCATCACATCCTCCACAATCCCCTCGAGGGTCACTGTGGAGTGGTCTGCAAGTTGCAGAACTGTTGTGGTCTTCCTCAATGAAGCATAGAGGTTGAGCTTGATAATGGTGTCCTTAGTCGTCACATTAATGGAAGCCCTAAGATCTTTCAAGGCATGTGGTACAATGGTGCCATTGATGTGCACATCTATTGGGGCTTCTAGGGTCCAAGTACTTTGGGCAGATTACCTACCCTAGCATTAAGTCAGGTAATTGTCTAATGACATTAATGGTAGAGGCATCTCTTCTTTACTTCCTTGGATGCTTGAAGCACTTCTCCTTAATCAAATTATTCTAAATAGGAACATGTTTTATTGCTTGCAGAAGTGGAATCTTTACACATAGATTTTTGAAGTGTCCTAGAAGTTCGGTCCCTTCTGGGGTAGGATAGAGTGGTTATGTTAATCTCTCAGGAAATTGTGGATTCAATTTAATAATGCTTTCCTCTCTTTCTTACTCAACCTCCCTAGGTGGAGGTGGAGGTTGGTTATCTAGGATAACTCCCCTAGATCTCAGGTTAATCTCCTACATTTCCATAGCATAAGTTGTATATGATGTCTCTCCAGTGTATACTTGTTGAGGCTGTCTCTTATTCGGGTTTGGATTTGGCTGGGTAGGCATCTGGGTTGCTTGGGTGGAGTAGAGTGTAACAACTATGGTTGGGTAGGTGATGGAGGCAATAAAGCTAGAGCATTGTTGCATTGGGGCCTCCACCTTTGGGACAATGCATTCCACTGAGGTTGTGGTGGAGCATATGGTTGAAATCACTTGCTGGCTAGCTGGGAGTGATAGTGAGATGCAAAGGACGAAGGAGGGGGTGTAGACCAGGAAGGATGAGCAGGGGGTCCCCAAGAAGGTATGGTTGTGGTTTGGTTGGGGTTGTAATATGCATGGGATGACCCTTGCATGCCTTGCTAGTATGGTCTAGGCCCATGAGGTCTCCTTTGGTTTATGTAGAAGAGCTTCTTAGTGATCCCTTCAGCTCCTTTATGTACAACTTTTTGTCTAGGCAAAGAGGGGCACATTGCTGTGGAGTGGTTTTCTTCATAGACTATGCAAATTTAAATAGAATTCAATGGACATTCATTCCTAGGATGCCTCCTAGTGGATCTAGGAAAAAAAATGGCCAAGGATATCTTTGCTTCCTTCTGCTTTCTCTTAATGTTCATAGTGTCCATTTGTAAGGCAAGTTTTTGCATCATCTCACTTTCGAAATCTTCCAGCATGTTTCCAATTTCACTCTTCATGGATGAGTTGGAAGAGGATGTACTGACCATAGGTTGACTAGCCCTACCCTTTTTGCTAGCTACCCTAGTATGGTTTCTAAAGACACTCTTGATATCCTCATATTGTAATTGATAGATATCTCCTCCTTCTAACAAGTGTAGGGTATCTAGAAGATCTTCCCTTACTCCCCTAAGTAGGACTAGCTTCAGTGACTTAGGGTCAAGTGTGCACCTGGCCCTTTTGTAACTAAGCTAGAATCTTCCTTCGTAATCCTCTATGGATTCATCATTGCCTATGGTCATCCTAAAAATTTCCTCTTGAGTATCCTTTGATCGACAGTAGTCTCGATACCTTTTGTTAAAGGCTTACTACATTTGAGCCTAAGTTGTGATGCTATCCCTAGGTAAACCCATGAACCAGCTCAATCCTGCATCCTTGAGTGTAGATGGAAATAGTTTTAACTTCTGCTCATCATCTGCATAGTCATAGGTTCGGCATATAACAAAAAACTCAAATAGGAAAGTGTCAGGGTCATCTGTGGTCAAGCCATGGAAATGAGGTAGGCAAGAGGGGCTTATATTTTTCATCTTAGTGTCCCCAATGTTTTCCCTAATGGCAAAGGCACCCTCAGCTCTCTCTTTATTCCCTCTGTCATTTCCATTTTCAACCATTGGTTCGGTAGGAATGGGTTCTTCTTCTTCTTCCCCTGTAGGTTCTTCGAATATGTTAGGTTTATCACCTAAGGGTTCCTCCAGTTCATATCCACCGAAGAAGAGGGAAGGTTGGCTGTTTCATGCAGTGGGGGTATTGGGAAACAATTTCCCTAAGTTATCCCTATTCCTACGAGGCATGAAAGGAAATGTTTTTGGGTTGATTTTGTGCTTTTTTCAAACTCGGAAAGTACTTTGCAGAATTGAAATTGTTGATTAAATGAAAACTATTGACTGAGTGAAAAACTACTTGTTGAATTGAAGTCTTGCTTGCAAAATGGAAAGGAAAGTAGAAACTGTAGAATGAAAAAGGAAGCAACTAAATTACTTTTGCAGAAATAAATGAATGGTAGAATATTAGAGACAAGAAAATAGAAGAAAGAAATAGTATTCACATATTACTCAAACACCTCCCTGGAAATGGCACCAAAAACTGATGAGTGCCAGTACTGCAGCAAGAATCCTACAACTCCTAGGCTACCAGCTTTACTTTGTCAACCTGGGGTTCTTACAAACTTCGAGGTGACAGTGTTGTATACACAGGTAACAATGACGGTTTTTCCTTTTGTCATGGTTCAACTGGTGAGAGACCAATGGGGAATTCAAGCCAGACTTCTATGGAGTCAAAAGTAGCTTGGTTTCTTGATGGAAGAGAGGTAATTCTACTCTAAGGGAGAGCTACTCTTGTGCAATAATGGAGAAGAGCAAAATTTAATTTTAAATCACACCATTTCCTAATTAAATTCCAAGAAACTATGCTTTAGAATAAGGCTAAAGTATCACAAACCAAATGCTAATATCCAAGCATGGTAGTAAAAATCATCAAACATCATTAATGTGCATGTAAAGGGACTGAAATAAATCTCTTTTTGTCTTTTTGTCTTTTTGTCTTTGCATGCAAAATCAAGTATGCGAACTAATTTCTTTTGGTGATGTGGCAGGTGAATTAAGGATATTGGAGGATGGATGGAAGGCTTAGGAGTTAGTTGGATGGTGTGGGAGATCCTTGGGAGGATTTTGGTGACTTCCTAGAGGCTTCCCCTCAATTTAGCCTCAAAACAGGCCATTTCAAGAAAACCTACAGGATGTACTCAAAACCTATAAGATTCCCTGTAAAGTTATAGGATATAGCTAAGAGAAAAATGGGAGGTGTTGGAGGTGCTAGAAGGCATAGGTAAGGTGGTATATGGGTGGAATCAAGTGATGAAAGGTTTAGGATCACTTAGAAGTCAACAACAAAGATAGAGGATGGCTGGATTCGCTCAATGTGCTTGGAAGAATTTCTATGAAAAATGATGAAAACTAGTGAAGGAAATGGTGAAATCAAGGAATGATTGTGGTGGATGGAGTGGAATGTGGTTGTTGGCTATCAAGTCTTTGTCTCCTCCTTAAGAACCTTCTCTACATAAAACATGTGTAATTCCCAAAAATCTATGTAAACAAGAAGCATTCTCATAACCTAGAAAAGCATAATTAATTAACTAACTACCTACATTATGCATGAGGAAAGTTTGTGAAAGGAATGAAATCATGGGTGATATCTACTGCAAGAGTAAAGATAGAAGAGATGGAAATGAAATCCTACTTTGAAAAACTAATCAAATGCTAGCTTAAATACAGTAACCTCCAAAGCTTATGCAAGAAATAGAAATTTCTGTTTTAGGGGCTACATAAGGGTCCCTTCCTCAAATAATGATCCCAAAGGGAGGAAATGAGACCAAGAAACCCATTGACAACCTTGTGGTACTCATTCTATCCCTGCTAATCTACTACTGAAGTAAGGCACCAATGGAAGCAAACTAGTAGAAAACCAATCCAATCTACACTACTTGTAATGGAAACATATTTAAAAGAAAATTAACAATGAACCTATGAGAATAATCCAAACATACAGATACAAGAAAGAGGAGCCTTGGATGCTAAGGTTGGGCCCTAACCCAAGAGCTTCAGCCCTTTGAGTTAACTCAGTGCTGGTTTAAAACAAAAATCATTCTTATTACCAAAAAAGAAAATTACATCAATACAACTTTCACAAGTCTCGAGCTCGAAAATAGCTTAGAGCTTTACAACAAAAATTTTAATCCTAATGAGGCTCTAGGCCTCTCTACTTATACAACTGAAGTCCCTAACAACTTCCTTAAAATTAGGGAGGCTTGGCTGCTGAACTCAAGATAAACTGGCTCTTTGTCTCTCACTTTCTCGGTTGTCTTCTAATCCTCATGGCTTGGTTGCTTGCACTCTAAGCTGGTGTGATGGATGGAGGAATATTCAAATGGGGGAGAAGTAAATGAGGAGGATTTACCTCCTACAATCCCTCTCCCTTGTCCCATTCAATTTTTAACTGTAGTATTTACCAAAATTCCTTGATTTTCTCCTTCAATCCTATATTCAATGCATATTGGTCCACTAGGCATAATATCCAACTCTAACTCATCTCATAAAGAAAATATAATAAAAAACATGTAATAAGTTGTGAGAAAAGTTGGCTTGACTAAGCTAGGAGGTGAATTAAGAACCATATAATTACCTAATGATGAGGCACATCAATAAGAGACACATGTGCAATTGACATGCATGCATGAGAAACACACAATCCATCCAGTCCAAGGGGTGAACCATACTCTGATACCACTCTATAACACCCTACTCCCACATCTACCTAAGAAACTAACCAACCAGGGTAAACATGGAACAAGAAGACACTATGATATGATTTGACCTCTTAAGTAATGTTAAGGAAGTATAATCGATGGAAACACAACATACAGACATTTAGCACCAACATTAGGACCCTCAGGCACCAATCTAACCTTTCTGCATACCAGCCCCTATGTCTCACTAATATTTTGGAGCACTTGACCTCTAGACTGTCTCATGCTATGGGAATGACAACATCCAACCACCTTTCGATGCTCTCAGAGGCCTGCAAGTCAGTGTGTAGGGACTATTTTCCACACTATTGTGCCAACATCCTCGTGATTTGAGCCACTTTTTCAAGCCTAGAGCCGAGGTCACTACCCTTAACTAAATGACATCTTTAGAATAGTAAAATAATAGAGAAATGATAGTAAAAATATAATTACTTTAATAAGACCTTGACTGGAGCCCTGCTAGCCATGATAGTAATTTCATCAAACATATCATGAATATGTAGTATAAAGGTGTAAATAAAATATCTGAGCATAGGGGTCTCATACTTAGCTGAGAATCACTAAGAAACATTGATGCCTCGACACATAACCTACGATTTCATCCATTAGGTCATATATACACTGGTCATTCATTTACCAGTAAAAACATGATGAGAACCATACATAGCTATTGTCATAAAACATATATATAACCAGCATAATAGCATCATAAATACCAATGAAATCACAACCATATAAACCACATATGACTAGTATAATACTTATAGAATTACAAGGAGAAATAAACTCATATTGATGATAAAAATCCAAACATGGTATGGACATCCACGTTCAACCCAACCGTAGAATGGTTGAGCCAAATCTCTCTTCAATCATTCACCCTGTGCCACATTCCAAGCATGAATGTGGGATCTCATAGAACAAATGAATAAAAATTAATATAGGGCTTCTAGAAGCTATCCACCTCAACCCATCAAACAATGATTCCACCTCATGGTTGGACATCACAAAACCATCATCAAATTGGTGTCTATCCAAGCCTTCCATGGCTTCTAGAGAATTTTTTGAACCAAGGCTTCCAAGACTAGTAAGACAACCCATAACTTTTACTAGGCTTCTATAGTGTTTGTCCAACCAGGGCTTCTAGGACTAGTAACTCAACCCGCCAAGGGCTTCCAAAGAGTTTGGCTAATGAAGGCCTCAAGGACTAGTAACTCAACCCAGGTTGTTACAAGGCTTCCATAGAATTTGTCCAACCAAGGATTCCAGGACTAGTAACTTAGCCCAAGCTAAGGAAACATGAGAACCAAAAAAAAAAAGGAAAACAAATCCACAGCCACCATGGATATCCAAGAAATTGAAAGGCTATGGATTTAACTGTCAATCTGCATCGTCCTCCATGGCAATGAAAGATCACAACCAGCAAACCAAAACTAGTGAGGAAAACATACATGCAACTCGGTACTTGCAGGAAAAATTTGTTGTAGTTTCTGATCCCAATGAACTCTTGCACTTTCCTACTCCTCCTTTTCCTTCTTGCTCCAAAAATCGAAGTATGCCCCACCCTCCAAGAGTTCTCCAAGAAAACTCTAAGTACCCAAGAGTATGAGAGAGAGAGTGAATAATGAGAGAGCTTCAAAACTAAATTGAAAAAAAGATTACCAATGGATCCTCAGAATCCTTTTTATCAATGAGGCCTCTACTTTCTTCATTTTCCATTATTTTCCTTCATGTTCCTCCTCACATGAAACCTGTGAACTTTCACATCACTTTTCTCCTAATTTCCATTATTTTCATATGTAAATGTGCCAAAAATTCCATTTTTCCTTTCCAAAGTCTTAGCCACTGCCTTTGCAAATTTCCTTAGCCATTAATAACCAAATGAACACCCACACTAGGATCCCTTTCCCAACATTCAACTTTGAATAAGTGTCCCATCAACCTTGGTTATTATTTTTTCCTTTATTAACTTCTATTACATGGAATTTTTGTAGGTTTTCACCCTGTACAGAAATTACCTCCATACAAACTCTAAAAACATAAAATAAACAACGTTGAGAGCATAAAACATAAAACAAATATACACAGATATTTTCCCTTGGATCCAAAAATGGGGACTGCCAAATTGATTTTTCATTATGTTCCTTTCAATCTTACAATACGATGAAACATCCATAAACCGTAGTCCATTAACCCTGGATTAGAACATAATCGTAGTTCCCTTGACTAGATCTACAAAATACCATGGTTAGAAAGCCATCATGCCCAAAACCATCTATGAAATCCATGCACAAAACCATAGGTAGGTTTTCCCACCTAATATAGTATCCAAAATTTTTTCCTGGGCCCCTACTCTAGACCCTGGTAGTGCCCCATGCGTGGGGTAGTCGTTGAAACAATATAACACAACCAAACATTCTCCCACTTGTTGTTTTCTTTCCACGAGAGATCTTAACCATTGATCTAGCCCTGAAACACCTATTTTTTCTGTACAACAAGAGAACTTCTTAATGCTCACAGACTTTGTCAATGCATCTGCAGTATTCTTCAAAGTTTCCACCTTTAACAGCAAGACCTTTTTGTCATAGCCCATATCCCTCACAAAGTGATACTAAACATTAATGTGCTTTGTCTTTGAATGATAAGTAGGGCCCTTTGCCATGAAAAATTCACTTTGCTTATCACAGTCTATCCTTATAGCTCATTATACTAACCCCATACTTGAACATAACCCCCGTAACCAAATTTCTTTCTTGCTTCCATCAGAGGTTGCCATATATTCTTCCTATCTAGTCGAAAGTGCCACTACAGAATGTCTCTTACTCATCCTACTGACTACACCTCCAAATAGGTTAAACTCATACCTGCTTGTAGATCTTCTCTGATCCAGATCTCCAACCCAATCTACATCAAAAAAGCCACATATGTCGAAAACTCTATCCAATCCTAGTCTTCCTTGGTATCACAAACCATAATCACTAGTGCTACAAAAATACCTAAAAACTCACTTCACTATTGTCCAATTCTCCTTCCTTGGTTTTGACAAAAACTTGCTCAATACTCCCATCGCATGTGCAATGTCTGGTCTAGTATAGACCATTACATACATAAGGCTATTGACTACACTTTCATATGGAACATGGGACATGTCCTCTTCCTGTTCTTGTGTCTTGGGACAATATTCAATAGATAACTTTACACCTACAGGAATAGGAACCTCCACTAGTTTACTTTCCTGCATATTAAACCTCTGCAGTATTGTCTTGACATACCTCCTCTCCTTTAAAGAGAGCTTCCACTTTGATCGATCTTGTTTAATTTCCATGCCCAAAATATAGTTTGCACGACCAAGATCTTTCATGTCAAATTTGGATGACAATTGGGTCTTCAAATCCTAGATAATTTATTTGTCATTTCCAACCAGCAACATATCATCCACATACAACACCAGATAAATAACATGGTCTTCTAATTTAAAATAGATAGAGTGATCTTCTTTTCTTCTGGTGAAGCCAAGTCCCCATATAAATGTATCAAAGTTTTGATACCACACCCTTTGTGACTATTTTAACCCAGAGAAATACTTTTTTAACTTGCATACTCGTTCTTTATTACCTTTCAGTGCAAAGCCTTTAGGTTGCTACATGTGGATCTCTTCTTCTAGATCCCCGTGAAGAAATTTTGTCTTCACATACATCTACTCTACCTCAAAATCAAAGAAGAATCAACAAATAAAAGTAATCTAATAGAAGCTACCTTGGCAACAAGAGAAAAAATATCACCAAATTCAATACTCAGCACCTGGGAATAACCTTTTGCTACCAACCGAGCTATTTATTTCTTCGCCTTTGTCATCTGAATTGGATCCATGAAAATTATCAGAGTTCTATGACTATTTCAAACTATGACAGACTTCAAGAAATCGTACAACTATCAGGAAATAACCTTTGGATAATGGCAATTTGCAGCCAAGCACGAAACGACGAGGACCTCACTCAAAGTGCACTAATCGTTGGCCCATTGAGACCGCACAGTGGTGCAAACTGGAAAATAGGAAGCTTAGATTAGAAAACGCAGGTTGTTTCTCATGCATGAAACCCATAGAGAAGGAAAAGCCTAGAGTGCTCGATCACAAGGGGAACCATGAAACCATGGGAAAAGTGTTGAAATGACAGGCGAGTCCCATGCTCCAAAACTGGTAGAATATCAGAGGCGTTTCAAGTGGTAAGCGGGTTTGTTAGAGGACCCAGCAATTCCATACGTTGGATGATGCGTGTCCGGCGGATGAGAGAGAAAATTGCTCTCATCGCGGGCTAACATTCGAGCAAGTCAACCACGTGATAAGAGTGATAACTATAGGATTTGGAGGCCTGTTATCGGGAAATCTAGTGTCCATTCAGGGCTGCTAGTCCCACTAATATGGGTAGCTATCTTACAAACAAACAAACTATTGCTACTTTCATTTTGATTTATGAGAAGTATATGGGAGAGAATTAGAGAGTACCAACCTTAGTCTTTCACTTGGCTGCTTGCTCGTTTCTTCTCCCCTTTGACAGATCTTTGCTGCTCCTTCCTTGCTTACCCCATTTCAAAGAGCCCCTATAAAGTTAGAGCAGCATAATACCTTCAAAGTACAGAGATATGCAACCATAAGCAATATAGGACCATATATATATTGACCACACAAACACATATATCATCAAACCTACAAGAATGTGGAGGAAAACTTAAATAGCTTTATTGATAGAAAGAGTAGAAGAGAGGATTAAAACCCATTGATCTGACCCAACGTCATCCTCTGAGCATGAAAGCCCTTCTTCACCTCATGAAAAGTTAATATCACCCAACACTATGATATTCCACCAAGAAACCAACAACACTTCCTTACAAGTACAAGATTCCAGCCTCTGGATCTCTGGGATGAGGGATCCATATATAGATCTTTGCAAGGGGCTGAGTCAGCTTCTAGGATTTTGATTAGTGTCCTCTCTCTGATAGTTCTTGGTTCCACTTAGAGATTCATGATCTATTACTCATCCTTGGGTGAATTTAGAGAGGTAAGTGTCACAGGAGAAGTTTCTAGAAGATTCCATGATCATCCACCTTGAAAAATATCTCTACCATTTGTCTACTCTTTCCCATCACAAGCTACAAAAGGTCTTTTCAGTATGCATCCCAATTTTTGCATGTGGCATGTGAGATGCATCGCACCCTTAGCACTGAGCAGTCTTTATGGTCCAGTTTTGACCAGTTCTGAGCAGTTTTCCATGGAGAACTTCTGGGAGATGATGTAATCAGCTGACCTTGTTCCTTTAGGGTATGAAACAAAGCTTTTAGGGACTCAAAAGCCCTTGGTTTATGGACATATATGATTGGGGTTGCAGTGCCCAAATATATCTATAACAGTTGCCCCCTAAAGCATGAGGTCATAAATCTTTTGATGTCGGGTGAAATGCTTTATCATGAGGATCTGAGGTTTTTCAAACTGGAAGGTGACCTGTAATAAGATACAATACAATACATTTTCTTCATAATATTTTTATGATCTAGCTGAGGTGGGCATTCCCATGCCCAACTTTATAAATTCATTTCCATGTACATAGAACAGACAACCATCTATGTGGTAAACTGATGATTCTGATAGAGCCATCATCCCTAGATTTGGATGATCATCTGTGCAGCAATGATGTACATTTGATGTCTTTATTTTCTTGAATATGTCCAGCTCGGATGGATGAAACTAGATCTAGGGTCTTCGAACTCATTCAATATTCACTTGAAGTACAAGTCAATCCATGTGAAAGATGTTCTGGAGTCAAACATGGAAAGACATCACTTGATTAGCAGCCAATGATGTAAGATATTAACATGCATGAGAGGAATCATCGATAATGATGATGACCCTAAAGGTACGATAGTACAATTCACGTGGTGTGAAAATGGGACTTGGCATTGAGCAACGCGCAAAATCTTTTGGTCGAAGGCTATTGATATAAACCTGTCGTCGGAAGTGAGAAACTTGCCATTGAGGCATGCAAGCTTCAAAGTACTGAAAGGGTTGTCCCTAGATTGACTTCTCAGATAATGAGCTGATGTCGACAAGAAGTGACCTGTCGTAGGAGGGCCTTAATGAATCCCATATCAACGACACGAAATGGAGCAAATGATTTTGTGGAGGTGAAAATGATCTGATGATACATGGTTCAGGGTGGCAGTCATGAAAGAATGAAGGGTGAAGGTATTGCAGTGGATGAGACACAAGCTGGGTTGGTGAATTCTCTGAGCAACTTCCCTCGAACATATCGGCGACACTGAAATGGATTGGTATCATTTACCCCAAAAATTGTTGGTACGGTGGACCATTGGTGATATGACCAGTGAACGGAATAACCCAACCCGACTCAATCATGGTGATGGAGTGAAAGTGTCATGTTCAAGAGCGACTTGCTACCAATAAAGTTTCTTCAAGTTTTCTTCCCAATTTTTCCCCAGTCATTGTTGACTAGTACCTCCTTATTTTTTTCAAGCTTGAGGAGGATAACATATGCTTATTCGATAATTTTCCCTTTGGGAAAACCCGTCGCTATGTTTTAACGAGCCTAGTGATAGTGAAACTCGTTCTTGTCTATATGGACAAGTTTGTCGCTACTGGTTTTAATGAGTTTAACAATAAAGATAACTTGGTCCTTTTTCAATTTTAGAGAGTCTGAAAAGGGAAAGAAAGGAAACTCCAGTAATCCTTTTTTGTCATATAATCCCTTAAGTCCAAAAAAGTATAAAATAATACGAAAGGGATGAATTTTTGATAGTTTTAAGGAGCTGAACAAGACAAGCGCTTGATCATTTTGTGTAATAATCCCTCAGGTCCAAAAAGATTGAAATCTAGAGGAGGGATAGCACTTCCAATAGCTTTAAGGAGCTGGAGAGGCCAATTGGTCAACAATATTTTCATATTTTACGAGTCAGATGAAAAGAGCTTAAAGGAGACTCATTTTTTGAGGAACTAGTGATATTTTCGGGTAGCAGCTGGTTCTAGGTAAGGTTTGGAATTTTCAAATCACGACAGTGTTAAGAGGATGGCTAACATAATCACTCATCGCAGCTATTCCTCAAAAGGGTAAACAATCAAATGGAGGTGTATGATTGGCTAAAACAGAGTGGAGGTGATGGTAAGAACACGACCAAAGCTCAAAAGCTGATGATAATGCAATCATAATGGTCATTTACCGAAGATTGGTTCATTTTTTAATGAGCTGAAACTTTGCTCTGAATCAGTTCTTTGTAAGCTAAGAACAACCAATCCTATGAGTTTAAAGGGTTGAGAATCTAAAAACTAAGAAAATAAATGGTCGCTTTTCACTTTCCATGAAAAAAGGTTTGCATGCTCCCTGGTATAATGAAGTAGAGTTTCCAGGTTGCCCTTCAATTTGTAGACAAAACATTTGTTCTATTGGGAAAGGCCTACCTTTTAATGTACAAAGTAGAGTTTCCAAGTTACCCTTCAATTTGCAAAAAAAGCATTTGCTTTGTCAGGAAAGGCATACCTTTTGACGGAGGTATCTTATTCCAGCCTAATCCCATTTTCCTAAATGGACAGGTGTGTCAGAATAGTCATATTCCTGCGTGGAAACCCACCTTATACCTAGGGTTCTTCTGTCGAAGCAGACTAGGGTGCATGCCCCCTAGGTTTCAGTCACAATCACTAAATTACTCACGCTCATCAGGTGGATGGACTGGAGATTGATGAGACATTCCTTGCGTGAAAAGACCAATTAGGGATGGAATTTGACCATTAGCTATGTGTGAGCTAGGGAATGAAAGCTGGTCTATGAGCTAGACCACTCTGCCTTCATGCGGAAAAAACATTACTCGAAAGACTGAGGAGACAATGGCTCCCATGCTATAAATGTAGTCATGCCCAAGTAGTAGATTGTAATCTAGAGGTCTCTGGACTACCATTACATTCATATAAAGGGTTTTCTCTCTCAAAGTTATAGGCAAATTTGGAAGGATCCCTAACGGTCGACTGGTTCCTTTGTCGAAGCCTCTCATATTTTGCATCTCAGGGAGAAACGATGGTGAACCGATCGCTTTCCAAGCAGTTGAGGAAAGGATACTCACAAAAGTGCCTTCATCTATGATAGTACCGACCATGACCATTCTGTAAGCTTGTACAATGATTCAGAATAGTACATTTGACGGTAGACGGGTTTTGCCTAGTACATTCCAATCGAAGGAAACGACTAGGTTGCTGAGAGGTGGGACTGAATAAATGGCCGAATACAACTCTGACAAACTTCCTTCCTGAAGTAAAGGAATGGGTAGATTTCCCCCATGTTCATCAGAGTCTTTGTTTATGAAAATAATTTGAACGTTGTCGTTCTCATTCTCTTCATTGACTATATCATCTGAAGATGGACCTTCCTTAGACAAGACTAGGTCGATTCTCTTCTCGACCTAATGACCTTGGTCCAGTGTGGACTGAGAGGGTTTATCTTCAATGGTAGATGCTTCAACCAACCACAGAGGTGTGTTAGTCTAATTTTCAACTAGCGACTTGGCAAGAGTTTCTTATACCCAAGAGGAAGCTGTAGCGGTGAAGCAGGATGGTTATCTAAGACTCTTTTAGCATCATCCAGGAAGGGAAAATGGTGGAAAGCATGATCGCCTTCACACAGTCTACAAGGAAATTTATATTTTCCTTTCTACCAAGAGACTTCGTTTTCACTAGGTGATGGTGTACTCTCAACATGATTTTGAGAGGTTGACGACACCGAATTGTGCAAACGAGGAGACCAGTCCCTTAAGATTCGAGGGATGTAAGGACAATCTCGATGATAGTGGTCTCCTTTGCAAATGACACATGGAGATATAGGTTTGGATGGTGCAGTGTGTGGATTTTCGCTAAATGATGCATGGTTTCCCCTTTTTGCCTTTGGCTCCTTCTTCTTCTTCTCCTTCTCCTTCCCTTTCTTCTTCTTCTCAGTTACTTGGTTTTTAGCTTTACCAGCTTCACCAAGTGAAGAGGAAGGAGAGGAGGGAGAAACAAACGAAGCAGAAGGTTGGGTGGTAGCTCTAGCATCATCTAGTTGTTGACTTGATTGTTCAGGAATCACGGTGCTTTGAACAATAAAGGTCGAGAAGAGCCATATTGACAAGCCGATTGTCAGTCTTGGAAGGGACAATGTGGCCATATGAGGTTCACCAACATCTCCCCAAGACGAGAAAGGACTAGGATTTCCCCCAAGGGGGAATCCTTGGTTGCTGGACCCATTTTCTCTACCTAAGACCAATGAGGGAACAATGGCGTTATTCTGATTAAAATAAATTTTATGATGCTTTGACACAACTTTCTTTTTCAATTTTTAAGAGATGAGAAAAAGGTAAATATGACTCTAGTCGCCTTCGATTTTTAATGAGCATGAAGTGACAAGTGCTCAAATGGACCTTTTCCTTTAAGGAGCTTGAAAAGGAATGAAAGAGGCTACTCTAGAAATCTAGACAGAGGGATTACCAAACCAATCACAAAACTACAGAATACTTTTTACAGTACGACAGTTAATCTTCTCGAATGTTGTCTTCAGTGCATTTTGATCAATAGGGCGACAGACACAACTTCCTAAAGATAAAGGATATAGCCTATTGTGGTCTGCCAATATATACTCGATGGTACGTGGGTGCACAAGTTTGTACTGGCACTTGTCATCTCAAAGAGGAGGAATCACCCAACCTACGATGAATTTGATAGTTACCAGGCTTTACGATGCCGGAATACGTCTCTAGCCTAGACTTCTAAATGTTGTGCGTTAGGTTCCAAAGAATTTTTATGTTCATTGAATTTATTTTACGGTTGATCTTTCTTATGAAATTTGCCTTTGAGGTTCACCATGTGATGTAGGTACAGTTCCTAAAATGCAATCTTAGATGATAAAAAGTCGTTTATTCTTCTTTTTGCAATGAAAATCCTAGCTACTAAGGAGAGAGAAGCGAGATTCTTTCAACATAGAGCAGAGAGCACACACTAGATGCACTGTCCTAAATCAAAATCAATAAGCAGTCTAAATGCAAATGCACATGCATGTATTTTTTTTCCACTTTCCTAATGTGTGAATGACAAAAAGAATGCTAAGTACAAATTTGAATTTTCTTTCCAAAGCGATAGTACTAACAGTTTTCTCTTCAAAAGACAAAAGGAAGATAAAGACGAAACTTTGTGATTTTGAATTGAAAACTACTTTCGACACTTGAAATACTATTAATTCAAATAAAATACAAGATTAACAGTACAATCGACCATCAAGAACAGTAGGATTATTTTCTTTGACTGAAAATGACACTTGCGACACTTCCAAATCAAAAGACGACAGTTCGATTAAGCTACTTCTTTGTAAAAGAGAACTGTAGATGGCGAACAATACATAAAAACATTAACAATTCATTGTTCAATGGAGGCTGAATAATGCAAAGGAAGGGAATTTCCACAGTGGTATACTGATCACAAACAGCAAAACTCCTGAATAAAGCTGAATAGAGTGAAGAAAAAACCAAAATTTGGAGGCAGAAACAGTCTTATCTGATCATCGCACCTGTAACATAGGGAAGCAGGGATGCATCTCACCTACTGCACATGGGAGGTGCAATGCATCTAGATTGCCAAGAGGAGAAGTTGCGATGGTCCAAGAACAAGACTTCAACTTGGTTTTTGGTCACAATTTACAGCTAATGATAGTTAGTAAATGCAAATCATATGGGCTGACCTAATGAGGTTACTTGAGCCACCACTAGGGAAATTAGGATGTTTTCAAAACAATTGTTCAGTTTATAAAAAAAACCTGGAGATGGACTGAAGTAGCATTGATCTACTTTTCACTTTCATGGAAAATGCAGTTCGAAGGCTAGCTCGCTTAACTTTAGGCTCTGTTTGTAGTTTATAAAGCAAACAAATATAGATAAGCAAACAAGCTATTCATTCCCTAGTGGAGTTGCCATTTTGTTATCGGGAAATCTAGTAACCATTCAGAGTTGCTAGTCCCACTAAGATGGGTAGCTATCTTAGAAACAAAGAAACTAAAGTTACTTTCATTTTCATTTATGAGAAGTAGATGGGAGAGAAGTAGAGAGTACCAACCTCAGTCTTTCACTTGGATTCTTGGTTGTTTCTTCTCCCCTTTGATAGATCTTTGCTTCTCCTTCCTTGCTTACCCCATTTCAAAGAGCACCTGTAAAGTTAAAGCAACATAATACCTTAAAAGTACAGAGATATACAATCATAAACAATATAGGACCAGATATATATTGACTGCACAAACGCATATATCATCAAACATACAAGAATGTGGAGGAAAACTTAAATAGCTTTATTGATAAAAATAACATAAGAGAGGATTACAACCCATTGTTCTGACCCAGCGTCATCCTCCGAGCATGAAAGCCCTTCTTCACCTCATGAAAATCTTAGATCACCCAACACTATGATATTTCACCAAGAAACCAACAACACTTCCTTACAAAATACAAGATTTCAGCCTCTATATCTTTGGGATGAGGGATCCATACATAGATGTTTGTAGGGGGTGAGTCAGCTTCTGGGATTTTGATTATTGTCGTCTCTCTGATATTTCTCGGTTCCACTTGGAGATTCATGATCTCTTACTCATCCCTGGGAAAATTTAGAGATGCAAGTGTCACAGGGGAAGTTTTTGTAAGATTCCATGATCATCCACCTTGCAAACTGTCTCTGCCATTTGTCTACTCTCACCCATCACACCCTACTGAAGGGATTTTTAGTATGCATCACACCTTTTGCATGTGGTAGGTGAGATGCATCATACCCTGAGCACTGAGTAGTCTGTATGGTCTAGTTTTGACCATTTCTGCGCAGTTTTCCATGGAGAACTTCTGGGAGATGATGTAATCAGCTGAGCTTGTTCCTTTAGGGTGTGAAAAAACACTTTTAGGGACTCAGAAGCCCTTGGTTTATGGACATATATGATTGGGGTTGCAGTTCCCAAATATGTCCATAACAAGGCCCCAGATCTAACAACAGAGATTGCACCCGATGGGAGACCAAATTTGGTGGAGAAATAAGCTACGACACATAAAGGTTTGAAGTCTGATTTGACCGCTAATCTCGTGGATGAATCATTTCATAGAGTAACTGAAATAACGAACCGTCGAGGTAGAGCTGGAGCTTAGTTTGTGAAGGGACAAGTGGCCACCTCCCTGTGAAATGTTACACAGTGGTAATGATGCATAGGTAGGGAATTCCAAATGGAGAGAGGCAGGTGATCTAAACGATTGGAAGAGGAATCAAACAATCAAGACATAGATTGGCTTTAAGCCACAAATAGATAGAGAAGAGGAAAATAAAACAAGATGATAGTGAGAAACAAGGAGACACTAAGATAGCAAGACAAAGAAGCAGAAAACAGAGAGCCGAGCTGACCTGCAGAGCTAAGGCAGCATCGAGTAGACAGAACTAGGCTTGAGAGGTTCGAGCAATCCATGTGAGGATATCTTTCAGGAACTGAGTACCAAGTTGGACTCATCCCTTTAAGACTAAAAGTGGTCGAGAGTTGGTAAGGAAGAGTCTATGCACTGTAGTGGCTTGGGGAATCCAAGAACCACCCTACTAAGCGTCATCTATTTCCGAGAGACTCAAATTGAGCTCCTAGTTGTAAAAACTTTGCTTAAAGACACAATAAAGAAGGGCACCATAGAAAGTTGGACCAGGAGACGTAGCCCAAGAGGATTGGGTGAACTCCTTATTAATTGTTGTGTTTTGCATTTGCTTACTATGTTTCTCTTACTGTTTTCCACTATCTATGTATTTTGCAATCTTATCGATCCATTGCCTAAGATAACATAGACACTGACCAGCACATGAGTCTGTAATACCTGCATTAATTAATTAACTGAGATCATTCATAAGGTGATTTCAGATCAAGTGGTATCAAAGCTTTAGGTTGTTAAGGTTAGACAAGCTTGTGCTGGATTTAGTTGTTGAATGCTAACTAGATCAAAGCTCAAATTAGGAAAATGAGAGTTGGTCGAAACTAATCCTAAAATTGGGAGAGTCTATCCTCAGAAGAGAATGTCAGAGGAAGGTTCTATGGGGCCAGACCCTCAATTCATAGATACTTTCCTAGCCATAAGGTCCATGGTAGAGGAAATGTATAAGGACTTTATAAAACACAAGGATGAAGATATATCAAGCTCCAAACAAGATAAAGTAGAAGAAGAGTCTCTCCTCCATGACCACTCAAAAGGAAAAGGGAAATAGGAAAGATTTCTCACACCTCCTAATAGCCCTGAACATAAAAAGAAGACATCTTTGATTAAACTATATGTTAAATTTGATTTACCTATATATGATGGAGAGTTGAATGTAGAAAAGCTGGACAATTGGATTAAACAAATTGATGTTTATTGTAGAGTGCAGAGTATCGACTCAGACAAGAGCAAGATTCAACTAGAAAGCCTACACCTTGGAGGCACTGCCTTGGTTTGGTGGGAAGGCAGGACCCAAGATGACATGAAGAGACATGGTAAGACTATTTCTGTCTTGAGTGAATTTTTTTCTGTAATCAAAAAGCAGTTCTATCCACTAGACTACATGTAGCAAGCCATGATGAGCTAGTAAACTCTTCAACAGTTGAAAGGGAAAAGGGTACAAGGATACACCCAAGAATTTAGGAAGAGAACATTGATTCTAGGAATCTCATTAGCCTCACTTGAGACTCTGTTGAAATACATTGGTGGTCTACATAGCTACATGAGGCACAATATCCTCATGTTTAATCCCACTACTATAGATGAGGTATCTGTTCAAGCTACACATCTAGAAGCTAGAGGAAAGAATGGAAACCTGGAAGTTGCGGGATCATCCCAACCCACAGTAAGCAAGAATAAGGAGAAAGGAAAATAGAAATGGAAAGAAAGGAAGGCTAAGACTGCATAGAAAAGAAAGGCATCATGCACTTACTGTAAGAAGGATGGGCATGATGATGAGCATTATTGGATTCTACATCCAGAGCTGAGACCTAAGAAGTTCAAGGGCAAGAAGAAGAATACTACTATAGCTATCGAGAAAGATTTAGGGTCAGACTCAGGAGATGAAACAACCATTGCAACGACAGGTATAAAAGGTTGTCCGCTTTAGAGAACATAGAAATCAAGAAGTAGGCCTAGGAGTTGCTCGAGAAGGGGTTCATCAGACCTAGCACATCACCATGTGGGTCACTAATCGTTTTGGTGAGAAAGAAAGATGGCTCATGGAGAGAGTGCATTGATTATCATGCACTAAATAAGATAACAATCAAAAATCATTATCCCCTTCCTCACATAGATGATCTCTTAGATCAATTGAAAGAAGTTGTTTATTTTTCCAAGTTAGACTTGCATAGTGGATATCATCAGGTCAGAGTTGCAGAACAAGATGCATGGAAGACTACTTTCAAAACAAAGTAGGGTTTGTATGAATGGCTGGTTATGCCTTTTAGCTTAACTAATGCTCCTTCTACTTTCATGAGAATAATGAATGATGTACTCAGACCTTTTCTTGATGATTTTGTTATTGTGTATCTGGATGACATTCTGATATTTAGCAAAACATGGGAAGAACATTTAATGCATGTTAAGCAAACACTAGATTTTTTGAAAAGAGAAAAACTTTATGTTAAACTCTCAAAATTTGAATTTAGCAAAGCATATTTGAATTATTTGGGACATATAGTAGGGGGTGGTGAATTGAAGATAGATCCCTCTAAGGTGGCCGTCATTGTAAACTAGCCTAAACCCAAATCGGCTATAGAAGTTAGGAGCTTGTTAGGAGAAACACAATATTGGAGAAAGTTCATTTCTAACTTTTCCTTAGTTGCAGCTCCCTTATATGCTTTAATAAGATTGAACAAGGTGTTTCAGTGGGGAGGCAAACAACAAAAAGCCTTCAACACCTTGAAATAAAATATTACTATAGCACCAGTACTAGCAATGCCTGATCTTCAAAGACCGGTTGAGATCCAAATGGATGCCAGTGACTATGCCATGGGGGCAGTGCAAACACAGCATGGTAAACCCATATGTTATCATTCTGAGACATTTAATTCTGCAGTAGTTAACTATCCTACATATGATAAAGAATTTTATGTGTTAGTACAGAGTGTGAAAAGGTGGAAACATTACTTAATGGGCAAAGAGACAGTTATACATATTGATCATCAACCATTCTAATATCTACAGTCCCAAACTAAGTTGTAGCAATCAAGAAACTATAGATGGATCAGTTTTCTACAACAATTTCATTTAGTCATCAGATATAAAAAGGGCATACACAATAAAGTTGCGGATATGTTATCTAGACCCATTATAAATGCATCTACTATACTTGAGCATAATTATGTGTTACATGAGAGCTACATTGAACAATATGCTCAAGATATAGATTTCAAAGATGTATATGCAACTTTATGTCAAGGAAAATGAGTATAAGAATTGGATTATAATGTAAAGGACTGACTCCTATATCATTGTGGGAAGCTATGTATTCCAAAAACTAAAAGAGTAAGGATAATTCGAGAAGCACACACTTCTCTAATATCAGGTCACTTTGGGGTAAGAAAAATAGTTGCACAGCTGCAAAGATTTTGTTATTGGCCAAAAATGAATGAGATAGTTTCTAGATATGTAAGATGGTGTACACTGTTTGCTAAAAGCAAGCCTATCAATAGAAAACTAGGCTTGTACACTCCATTACAACTTCCTTCTCATCCTTCGGAAAGTGTTTCCATGGATTTTGTTGGACTGTCTAAATCTAGGAAAGGTCATGATTATCTATATTTTGTTGTGGATAAGTTCAACAAAATGTGTATTTTGATACCTTGTAATAAATAAATAGATCCTCGTGCCTTGAGGATCTCTGATGAAAGGAGCTTCGAGGAGGAGAAGTCCCATCTCCTTAATTTCTTTATCGAAAATGGTTATAGCAAACATTTGGGACATAAGGCTTTCCTCAAAGCAACTAAGAATTCGTTATCCAGAATAGAACCTAAGGATCGAATTCCTAGGGTCCATCTTCTGTATGTTCAAGGGACCACAGATAGGATTGCGAGGATTCTCAAGAAGCACAATGTCCCCTCAACCTTTAGACCTCTTAACACCATTTGTAAGTCCCTCGGATCTGTGAAGGATCCTATCGACCCCAAGGACATGGAAGGTGTTTATATTATTCCTTGTTCATGTGGGACCCCCTATATCAGTGAGACTGGTCGCCCCATTAACCAAAGGATTAGTGAGCACACAGCAGACCTCAGGTATATGAGAACCAAGTTTTCTGCTTTAGCAGAGCATAGGGAGAAAACCAATCACCATGTCTGCATCGAAGAAGCTAGTGTGATTGCTAGAGTGTTGCAATTCCATCACCGGTAATTTAGGGAAGCCCTTGAGATTGAAAAAAGGCCGAACAATCTCAATAGAGAGGATGGCTGGAAGATTAGTAGTTGCTGGGTCCCAGCCCTCTCCTCCTAGTTGTGTTCTCCCTTGAATGTATTTTTTGTTTTTAAGCTCTTTGATTCTTAAATTAAAAATTTATTATTATTATTCTTATTATTATTTTAAATTAAAATTAACATGTTTATTTTTATATATTATATATTATATATATATTATATATATTATATATATATATATATAATATATTAATTTTTTATTTTTATTTTTATTTTATTTATTTATTTATTTTTTTAAACTAATATACTATTTGTTTACCCTTAATAAACTATTAAGTAAATATTTTTATCAGGATATTCTTTGACTATGAATATGAAACTTATTTATTTATTTATATATATTTTAAAATAGAATTAACTATTTATAGAATATTCTATTTTTAACTTATACAACTGACTAATATTTATATAACCTCGTTGATTTAAATTATTTAAATCTCCCTTTATCTGATATTTTATTTAAAATATAATTAACCTATATTTATTTAAAATATAGTCAACTATTATCTATTTCTAATTACTCGATTATTTTATGAGTATATTAATTCACTTATTTTAATATATATTTATAAAGTTGTCAATTTATGTTTATTTTAATAAGAAAATTAATAACTGAATTAACTACTTTGAACAAAAAATGAATAAATAAATAAACAAATAAATAAATAAATATTTTGGTCTAACTAGTCGTTTCTCAGTCAAATTCTAGCTGTTACCTGGATATTCTGCCCGATCTATTTATAATGCATAGCAAGATCTGCTCATTCAACTTGTCCTGATGATGAACCATACTGGTTGGTTTGAAACATGTCAAAAAAATTATCTCTATGTGATTTTTGCTGAAGATTCTTCTCTAAATAGATAACAGCTAAACAAAATGTAAAACTATTCTTTCAACATGTATGGGTTCATTTTGGATTACCCACTTCCATTGTATCTGATCAAGACACCCAATTTGTGGGAAAGTTTTGGTCAAGTCTGTGGGAACTGATGGACACCAAACTAATGAAAAGCACAACATTTCATCCACAAACCAATGGCCAGACAAAATTAGTCAATAGGACAGTGATCTAGTTACTAAGGGGATATTGTAGCAAGCATCCTAAGCTTTGGGATGAACATTTATATTATGTGTTGCATGCTTTCAACCGAGTAAAACATTCTTCTACACAAACATCTCCTTTTGAGACCTGTTTTCGTTTCACACCAAGATCTCCTTTTTATTTTTTCTTTGGTAAGGACACAACAGATGAGGGACATAGTGATGTGGACAAGGAAACTGGGCTTATTGAACAAATCCAAGAGATCCACCAGGCAGTATAGGAATAGCTGGAAAAGAGCCAGGCCAAATACAAGGCAAGGCATGACAAGCATCAGATGGAGCATAGTTTCCAAGTTGGTGATCAAGTCTAGTTGTATATCAAAAAGGACAGAATGCAAGGTGAAGGTAAAAAGCTAAAGCCTATCAGGTATGGACCTTTCAAGATACTTGAGAAAATTGGTGAGAATGGTTTTCGCCTCGATCTACCAGCTTACATGCATATCTGCTTAGTCATAGATGCAGAGAGCTTGAGACTATTTGAACCTTCGTTAATTGAAGATCTTGAAGAAAAGAGTCAATTGCATTCTATTGATGATCTACTACTTGAATATCTTAATTAATTCCAGAAAGACAAAGTTCTTGACAGGAAGGTGAGGGCAACGCACAGGGAAGATGTCGAGTACCTCAGAATTGGGCTCAAGGGTTCAAAGCCAAGCAGTGTAAAATGGATAGAGATTAGACAAGTGAGACAATTGTACCCTCACTTAGTCGATGCTTGAAAACAAACTTTTGGGTGGTCCAAAAGCTTTTTCAGTGGGAAGGTTGTGATTCGAATTGCATCCATGAAAATGATCATAGTTCTATGACTGTTTCAAACTATGACAGACTTCAAGAAATCATACAACTATCAGGAAATAACCTTAGGATAATGGTAATTTTCAGCCACGAAAGGACGAGGACCTCGTTCAAAGTGTGGTGACCGTTGGCCCATGGAGACCGCACAGTGGCGCAAATTGGAAAATAGGAAGCTTAGATCAGAAAATGGAGGTTGTTTCTAATGTGCGATTAGCGGCAAAGCGATAATCATGCATCGCTGGGAAAAACCCCTTGAGAAGGAAAAGCCCCAAGCACTCGGTCAGAAGGGGAACCATGAAACCATGGGAAAAGTGCTAAAATGACAGGCGGGTCCCATGCTCCAAAACTGGCGGAATATTGGAGGCATTTCAAGTGGTAAGCGGATTTGTCAGAGGACCCAACGATTCCATACGTTGGATGACATGTGTCCAATGGATGAGAGAGAAAACTGCTCTCATCACAGGCTAACGCTTCAGCAAGTCAACCGTGTGATAAGAGCGATAACCATAGGATCTGGAGAGCCTAGATCTAATAACGGAGATTGCACCCGATGGGAGACTGGATTTGGCAGAGAAATAAGCTATGGCGCATAAAGGTTTGAAGTCTGGACCACTAACCTAGCAGATGAATCATTTCACAGAGTAACTGAAATAATGAAACATCGAGGAAGAGCTAGCGCTTAGTTTGTGAAAGGACAAGTGGCCAGCTCCCTATGAAACGTTACACAGTGGCGATTACGCAGAGGTAGGGAATTCCAAGTAGACAGAGGCAGGCGATCCGAAGGGCCGAAAGAGGAAGCGAATAGTCATGAGACAGATTGGCTTTAAGCCATCAATAGATAGAGAACAAGACAAGAAAATAAGAGGATAGTCAGAAACAAGGAGATAGTGAGATAGCAAGATAGAGCAACAGAGAATAGAGAGTCGAGCTGACCTCCAGAGCTAAGGCAGCATCGAGCAGATAGAACTACACTTGAGAGGTTCAAGCAATCCTTGTGAGGATATTTGTCGGGAACTGAGTACCAAGTTGGATTCATCCTTTTAAGACCAGTTGAGGTTGAGAATTGGTAAGGAAGAGTCTGTGCACTCTAGTGGCTTGGGGAATGCAAGAACCACCCTACTAAGCATCATTTGTTTCCGGAGACTCAAATTGAGCTCCTCGTTGTAAAAACTCTGCTTAAAGACACAATAAAGAAGGCCACCACGGAAAGTTGGACCAAGAGACGTAGCCCAGGAGGATTGGGTGATATCCTTATCAATTTTTTGTGTTTTTCAGTTGCTTACTGTTTTTCTCTTACTGTTTTCCAGTATCTGTGTATTTTGCAATCTTATCGATCTGTTGCCTAAGATAACATAGACACACACCAACACATGAGTTTGTAATACCTACATTAATTAATTAATTGAGATCATTCATAAGGTGACTTCAGATCACTTTCCTTATGCATTTATCATCTTCTTATATACCCATTTTCTTCCAATGGGTTTCCTTCCAGCTAGAATCTCCACCAGATCCCAAGCCTCATTTTTGTTCAAAGATGCTATTTCATCAACCATGGCCTTTTTCCAGAGTTTCCATCCTCTAAATCTACTTCTTGCCTCATGATTATGGGATCATCGTCAGTAATAGATAAAGAAAAAATTGAACAAAAAGAAAATGGACTATACCTTTCTGGCGTCCTTCCTTCTCGAACTGATCTTCTCACAACTGAAGTTTGTAGCTCTTCATCTTTTGATTCCTCTTCTATTGTAGAGTCTAATTCTTCCTACTTTATCTCAAACTCTATCTTCATATGTTACTTTGGTAGGACTTCATGTTTAATAACATCTTTCACCTCTCTAAACACCACATCTTAGTTGTACACGACCTTCCTTGTTTCCGGGTTCCAAAGCTTATAACCTTTTAAACTATCCTTATACCAAATAAAGATGCACCTTCTCAGATTTACTATCCAAGTTTGTTTTTTTCTCCTTTGGAACATGTACGTATGCATCACATCCATATACCCTCATATGTGAAAGAGACAGTTTCTTACCAGTTGATACCTCTTGTGGAGTCTTATCCTCTAAAGCTGATGAAGGTGATCTGTTGACTAGGTAACATGCAATATCCATTGCCTCTACCTGGAATTCTTGTCCTAAACTGACATCACTGAGCATGCTTCTTTCCCTTTCAATAAACTTCTTGTTCATTATTTCTGCAACTCCATTTTTCTCTGGTGTGTATGGAGTATTCTTCTGCCATGCTATACCGCACTTCTTACAAAAGTTTTCAAATTAATTATTGCAAAACTCTCCACCATTATTTGTCCTCAACACTTTTATCTTCTTCTCTATTTTGTTTTCCACTAGAGCCTTAAATTATTTGAACCTATCAAAGACGTCAGATTTATTCCTAAGGAAATATATGCACATATTCTTGGAGAATTCATCTATAAATGATACATAGTACATAGACTTACCCATTGATGGAATTGGCATGGGTCTAAACACATCACACTGCACAAGCTCTAATATATGTTTTTCCCTCTTACCACCAGAGAGGAAACTCACCTGATTCTTCTTCTCATATACAACATTTCCATAGAAATAAAAATAGAGAGTGGAGTTAGACATACCTTCTATCATACCATTACTATGAAGTATTCAAAATCCCTTTTCTCCAATATGTGCAAGTGTTTGATTCCATGACATGGTATTTTCTCCAGAGACCACTAGATTTTATGCTCCACTTTCAGGAACCACAAAACTATTGCACCCATCAATAACATTGCTACCTTGAATCTTGTAAAGAGTTCCAACTTGAACTCCTCACATCAATACCAGTGCTCCCCAAACGATCTTGTAGGTATCATTCTTGAACACTAGTTTTAGACCTCCATCATCCAACTTGCTTACATAAATCATATTTATGGCCAATGTAGGAGTATGCAAGACACCTGGAAGTGTTCTAATCCTTCCACCTTGCAAGTTCAACTTGAATTTTATGCAACCAATGATTCTAGCCTTCCTGTCATCCCCTAAGAAGACATCACCGCCATAATATTTCTCATACTCGTAGAACCACTCTCTATGGGGAGTCAAGTGAAAGGATGCACCTGATTTAATCAAATATGCCTCATCATCTACATATGTACTTGAAGAAGAAGCCAAGTACACATCTCTAACTTCATCTGAGGTGGTTTTTGCCTCTGCAAAAGGAGCATCACCGGATCCCTTTCCTCTCTCTAGAGCTTTAGATTTACAGTCCCTTTTGAAGTGCCCTTCCTTTCTACATTTCTAGCACACATTTACAGGTTTTCCTGGAGATTTAAATTTCCCACTCGGGGAATTATTTTTGTTTATGTTCTAGGACCGTCCTCGTATAGACAAGGCATCATCGTTCTGGCCCTCCATATTTTTCTATCTAATCTCCTCTGATATCAAGGATGAGACTATTTCATCAAACTGCAAGGTAGTTGCATTGCTACCTATTGCAATAAATAGAATATGCCATGAATCTGGTAGAGAACACAAAAAATGATTCACTTATCTTCATATGAAATTTTAATATCAACAGATAATAACTGGCTTACCATAGTATTAAATGCATTTAGATGCTCTACCACCGAGTCTCCATCTTTCATCCTCAGGATATATATTTTTTTATGAAGGAATTGTTTATACACCAGAGACTTCGATTCGTACAAAGTCCCTAACTTTTCCAACAAAGCCTTCACCGAAGCTTCCTCTAATGCATTTAGTAATATTGAATTTGAGACACACAATCGTGTTGTTCTCTTTGCCTTCTGATCCAACTTCACCCAGTGTTTAGATGACATTGACATTGGTTTAGTACCCATATCTACCGTGATCTACTAATCTTTATCCATCAACAGATCCTCCATATTGTGTTTCCACAACTCAAAACTCTGACCAATAAATTTCTCAAACTCTATCTCTCCACTACTCACCATCTTCTTTCACCACAAGAGTCAATCCCACAGATCTCGAACTAAATAGGGTCTATGACAGACCCAAGAAAAAAACCATTAGAAACAAAGGTGTCCCCTTGAAACCAAAACAAATCCAATACCAAATGTAGGTTTTAACCCTGTATAGAAAGTACCTGCATATGAATTCTAAAAGAAGAAAATAAACAATGGTGAGAGAATAAAACCTAAAACATGTATACACATATATTTTCCGTTGGATGCCAAAACTGGGACTACCAGATTGATTTTTCATTATGTTCCTTTCAATGTTTGAATACATATATATACATGTTGAAACATACATAAACACCAATCCATTAACACTGGATTAGAACATAATCATAGTTCCCTTGAATAGATCTACAAAACACCATGGACAGAAAACCGTCATGCCAAAAAACATGTGCGAAATCCGTGCCCAAAACCATAGGTAGGTCCGCCCACCTAATATAATGTCAAAAAAAAAATTCTCAGGGGGCATCCACACCCTAGTGACCCCTAGCACATTGTAAAGCGGGGGCATCCACCCCCCTGTGACCCCCTCGCATGTGGGTAGTCAGGCAAGAATATAACACAACCTAACAATTTTCACCAGGGATGTTACACAATGTACCATAGATTCTCTTGATCTCCTGCATATAAAGCTAGACTAGACTATTTCCAGAGGTAGTAATTTTCTTTGTCGATACCTTGGGTGTTATTGTCTTCTATTCATGATGGTAAGATGGCTTCGTTCTTCTTCTGCATGCAGTTTATTCATGACCAAAATTATTGCAAATATAATGTTCAATTTCGTTATGAAGAGGTGAGAAAACATTATAACACTATTTCTTTGTCTCGATTGGATTTTATTGTTTTCTTGCTTCTCTAGTCATAATTGTTTTATAAGAAACACAGTGAACTAATTTATGACCAAAATTGTTACAAGTGAAGAATTGACCATTTAACTAAGAATAAGTGGGAGTATAATACCTTCTTGAGTAGCTTACTCCTTGATCATGATAAGTTTGTTTTGCATGGGAAAGATTTGACCCTTCATTTTTTTGTTTAGGTTTATAATTCCGATGGTTGCTTCCTTTTACTGAATTGGCATGACTTCCAGTATCTGTTTCAGAATATTTCATAGTTTTTAATGTTTCATCATTTCGATTGTATCCAAGATATGTCTTGATTAGAGGAGAAAATTTCACTTTAATGATATCTTCTAAAGTATTAGATAGTAAAATTGGAAACTAGGGCCAAATTCCACCTTGTGACAACTCATTTGATGGAGATGATAATTGAATTAAATTCCACTTTTCCAGAGGACCAAAATTGATATAAAGATCATCCAATTTGGACAAGTAGAAGTGTGTTGTTGAATTTACGCCCACACATGTGCAAATTATTCAGGTCAGGCACATTATCATGTAGGCTCATGAAGTGAAATGGATGTGACTCATTACCCTCAATGAATTGTATAAAAAAAATTTCCCTCTTACCTCATTTGGCATCATCATCACACAAATTTCTTCTCTCTCCTCTCATTGGTTTTTACAACTATTGGGAAGATCTTCCCTCTCTCACATGTGCGGTAGAAGGAATTTTTTTTTGGGTAAATTGTAGGGCCAAACTCTAGGATTGTTGTAGGAGTTTGATCATCGTTGATTGAGAACTTTGGCTCATCCTTTGACTATGATGTTTGTCAGAAAAATTGATATTTTTGAGGTCGTACATTTTGGCACAAGAATCGAGAATTTCAAGGCACTTTGACTATAAGGCTCATTGTAGGGTTGACCACAAGTTGACCAAGTTTGAATGAAAATTTCAAGAGTGTTTTGGGGTGACTTTGACTATCAAGGAAGGTTAAATTTGACTGGGTCTAACTAAGCTTCAAGTGGACTTTCTCAATTCTGTGTTAACCATCTTTGACTTTCTAGTTAGGGTTGAGTTTTACCGTAGTTGACTACAACTTTGACAAGGTTGTTTTGACTTTGATTGGGCAAGTCAATTCTGATTTTTGTACTCTCTCTCTTTGCTTAACATTTGATATAATAAGAAGAAGAATTGATCAAAGGGTTTTCCCCAGATTGCGGTTTTTCTTTGGCATCTGCCAAATCTGGTGTCTTCTCATCTTGGCTTGTCTTCTACATTTTTTATTTATTTTCTATCAACAATTATTGTCAATGTGATTTATGGTTAATGTGATTGCTATTGGAAAACTAAATTGAAATTGTCATTGGGTTACTAAAGGAACATTGAAGTAATTGTGCTAAGCATATAACATAACTTTGTCATCTAAATTTGATATGGTATCAGAGCCTAGGTGAAGAAAAAACCCAAGCAAAAGAGAGAAGAGAAATCACTAAGGAAGAGTTGTTAGACAAGACTATTGGACTAGCTTGTCGGGCATGGAATCCCCCCAAGGTATGTTTTGGGGCTCAAAGCCCAATTTTTGACCCGATATTGTTGTAAAGACTCTGCAAATTGTGGGTGTGGAGTGTGAAATGTATGATAGAGTCACAGCGTTGTCCACCCTAGTTTTGTAATGTAATGTCAACCTACCCATGGTCCACAGAGTGAGGCTCTAAGTGTAAAAACATAATGAAGCAGAGCGAAGTAGAAGCGAAGAGAAATAGTCTAAGTGTCTAAGGGTGTCTTGGGTCGTAGGATAGGAGAAGGCTCTGTAGCTGAGTGCACAGAGGCCTAGTAGTCTGCAGCTGAGTGCATAGACCCCTGAAGCTAAGTGCATGGGGTGGAGTCGAGTCTGTAGTAGAGGAAGAAAACAATAAAGAGAACTTTTATCTAAGTTTTGTGTATCTATTCATGGATTATGGGATGTTTCATATAAATTGCAAATATATTGTTTATTTACTGCGCGGACCTGTATGAATGGTTTATATTGCTAAATATAACTTCAAGCATGTAAGTAGACTAAGATAATTAACTAAAATTGGAATATCAACAAGGAATTGCGTAATAACAATGTTTGGTCCCCGATTAGAGCTGCGCAAAGGCAGCATCTCAAGCTACAAGGTATGAGAAAGTGCATGTAGCAACGTGCATGCAAGGTCAAACTGCGGACCATTAGAGTTCATCAGACATCTCCAGGCTACAAAAACCTGGTTCTAGCACCCTCCCATACTACTCAGGGAGAGACCTCAGTTCGCGCTCTGTGGACTGTAATGGAAAGGTCTAGTAGTACTATGATTTGTTTGGCTAAATCACCTCTGAACCTGGGTCAGGCCCCAACAAGCCTACAAATGGTTCTGTTGCTGGTACTCAGATTTGCATAAGAGATGTCTAATGCCCTGTCACTGGAATCCAACAAATAAAGAAATTGAAGAGTGACTAGACAAAAAGATTCACAAGTTCGCAGCACAGGAAAATAGGAATCCATGAGTATCGAAGGAAGAGTGGTTAGAGGGCTACATATATTCGGAAATCCACGAAATTTTCTTTGCATTCTTCCCCTCTGAGTTGTACGAGTTGATCGCGAGGTTAAGAGACAATCAAGGGAGGTGTAGGCTTGACAAACCTATTGTGTAGACTCCAGAGTTGGTGCGCAGACTAGAAGCATCAGAACATAAGATCGTTCGCACTGTGGACCATTGGCTTGATCGAATTATAGGAGGGTTTATCATCGAGTTCATAGTATACACTTCAATTATCTACAATGAGGCAGAACGACGCTTCCTCAAAGGACTGTGAGGTAAGTACATTAAATATTTGAAGACTTGGATTAAGTTGCTATTGTGTGAAAAGTGGGTTATGTGAATCAATTGATGTTTGGGGCTATATGAAGTGGGAGGATCTATAGAAATGAAGGTAGTGCAGACATAGAAATGAGCCCCTTGATTTCACCTCGACGAGAAAGTGAGGAATAACACATGAAAATTTCACCAAGAAGTGTGATTAGTCTAATAAGGCAGTGAATTCCACGCATACCACCTGTTAGATACCTATACCAATAGGTTTCATATTTCATGATTGGAGATCAAAGGTCCAAATATGCTCTGCTTTGATGATGCAAAGATCACATATTTCCTCAAAAGGACTAATGCCTGTCTTAGTTTTGACATGAACTTAATTTTGCTGGATGGTCCAACAGTCTAATCTGGATCATGCCATGTTTTCAATTTACTTGTTGTAGAATAGAGAATGTAATCTGTCCAAACTGTTTAATCTTGGCAGATCAGTAGATAGGTAGAGAAACAAAGGTTCCCAACTGTCTAATCTGGGACCTTGGAAGGAATAAGGGTTGCATTAGATAGGAAATGAAAGAAAAAGCCAATAAAAAGAAAAGGCATTCAAAGGGTTTGCAAGTCTAAGTGCACCCTCCAAGAAGGAACAAAAAATGCTAGGAAATCTAGTTGGGTAGGTAGCTGGGGTTGCAGAAATAGTGTATCTTCCAAGGTCAAAGTTGCTGGAATATCTTCAGGGAGAAAAGCACTGGAGCATGACTAACTCCCCTGTTCCTCATTTGTAAAATACTCCTTACTAATTCCCCTCCCCAGGTAGCACAAGGCTTAAGAGTTTCAAATGTTTAACATTCTTATGGTTTGAAAAAGCCACATTTCTTGTGCAAAAATTTTTCATTTTGAACTACTCCTCATTCATGTGTTTTCTCCATATTAACTACTAACTCTATTACTTAGCTCCCTATACCCCATTTCTCCTATTATTATAAACACCACGGTGTATAAACCCCAAAATGTCTATAAATACCCCCCCTGGTGCTATAGCCATATGTTCTGATTAAAAGGAATCAAAATGACACCTGGTCACTTTGATGAACCTCCCAGGCCTCCCCTCTCATTCCATCTCATTTTGCTCATTAAACCCTCATGTTGCAAAGAATATCAAATGAAAAACCCCTTTACCCATAACCCTTCTGCAAAAAAATCGAAAAACCCTTTTTTCCTTTCTCCGCATTAAAAACCCGCTGTCCTAAAGTTTAAAAAACAAATCTTTAGTTAAATGGCGTAGGCAGAAAACCCGACGAAACCCAAAAACCTATAGTTTTTACCCTCCCCGCGCTCATTTATTAAACTTATTTTTTAATTCCCGGCGGGTCCCCCACTGAAATAACCCACCGGCGCATCCCGATCACCGCCAGCCGTTGGATCTCCCGCCCCTCCATCCAACGGTGGGCGATCGATCCGCCCACGGACATGCTCGAGCTTTGACGGCCGGGGGATTGGCGGTTTTACTGCCGTACCCCCGCCACGCGTCAAACGCGGAAGGTGTTCGCTGCCCCCCCCCTCCAAACCACTTACCTCTTAAGGGCCTGCCGGGGAAACCGCTTACCGCCTTTCTCACACCGCCCTGCCGCCACGTCACCCCTCCGCCATCGTGACGTCACTCCATTCCCCGCCACCCTCGTACACCCACGTCATCTCACTCCTTCGCGCCCCCGCG